>CM059199.1:68950097-69106501 GCA_030323885.1 Branchipolynoe longqiensis | reverse complement strand
CAGATAATATTAATTCTGTGATGGTTGTTAATAATCTTAAACGTCCATTTCAGGGATTAGGCAATGAATCACAGGAGTGTCTCAGTATGTTGAAAAGCAACTAATAGAACCCGCTATTATTATTAAGGAGACATCCACAATTGTCATAATATTATACGCGAAGCGACATTTTGTCAACATCTGGCAGTAGTGCTTGTCATAGCAAGGCTGGATTGCAAATTATACGCGAAGCGACATTTTGTCAACATCTAGCAGTAGTGCTTGTCATAGCAAGGCTGGATTGCAAATTATACGCGAAGCGACATTTTGTCAACATCTGGCAGTAGTGCTTGTCATATCAAGGCTGGATTGCAAATTATATGCGAAGCGACATTTTTGTCAACATCTGGCAGTAGTGCTTGTCATATCAAGGCTGGATTGCAAATTATACACGAAGTGACATTTTATCGACATGTTTGTTGCAGCAGGGCTTTGACATTTGCAAATGTCATAACCAGCCCCGTGACAGCACCACAGGTCCATTATTTTGCACATTATCCCAAAAGGCCCTCAGGCCAATTGCCACATCCGGAAGTACTGCATTATCATTTCCGGTCCAAGCGTAGTGATGGGTGTGAGGTGTAATTCCAGTTTATTACATGACCAGGGATGCCAGTTGAGGTTGATGAAATTAGTGGAAAATACGTAAAGCTAGGTGGCGCCACCGTACTTTGGCCGCCGATGACCGGGTAGGCTCAATATTGACAGTAGTGTTCTCGTAATGCGACAGGAGGCGCCACTGGTGGTGGCAGTGCTTAGGCTTATGAGAAAGTTATCGTCGAATATTGACCAATCACAGCACACCAAATTCTTCATATTTTGCCCGTTCCATTAAAGATTTTCCACTAGATATCTCTACTGGAACTTAGTGGAATTATGGAAAATTGTCTATCTCAAAAAAACAAAAAACACAAAATTTAAACGTACCAAATTATCTAAAACATATAGAAAAATCAAATTTGAAAAAAAATGAGAAAGAAATCGGTAGTAATGGATATGTATGGAAATTGGAAAATTCAACAAATCTAAATCATCCCAAATTGTCTAAAACATTAATAAAAAATTGTTAAATGAAAAAAGGAGAAATTTGGAAATTATTGGAATCCCATTAATTAGTGGAAGACTGGTATCCCTGCCTACCTAAATGGTGCAAGCAATGCCTTCACCATGGTGACATCCACTGATCATGAACTGCGCTTTGCTATAGATGCCTTTCAATGTTTATAAACATTGTGTCTGCGCACACAGCTTGGCTGCAGAACGAAGGCACACTGCCATTGAGTTTGCCAGTACGCGCAGTGCAAAAAGTCAGTTTTATTCAAAATTAATAGAAATGCAGAATATATTTTTGTTGAATATGTTTTCTATATGTGTTCCAAGCGGTTTGTGTCTAGGTGGTGTAGGTTTAGAGATATTTCACTTTTTCTGTATGAAGATAGCTCAATGCCATTGACAATGCATTGAGTTTGTTGATATGTGCAGTGCAAAACATCAATTTTATTCAAAATTAATAGAAATGAAGAGCCCTAACCTTATGAATTTAATATAATCTTTTTGTTGAATGTTTTCTATATGTGTCCAAGCGGAATGGAACAGCTGGCGTTGGGATCAATCACATTGCATGCTTTTGGGGTTGTCTTTTTTGCAGACAAACAAACATTTTATATTTATCCGCTGACATTATTTATCCACTACCCGGGATGAAAGTGGTCTCCAGCAAAAAAAAGCGGAAATGCGGGAATTCTCTCATAGGCTTAGCATTGTCAGGGAAGTCAGGGCTCATACATATTGGTATACGCTGATAGTGCTGCAGTGTTTGAAGCATGTAATAGTAGTATACGCTAACCGTGCTGCGGCATCTGCACCACGTATATGCTGATAGTGCTGCAGCATTTAACAACGTATTAGTATACACTGATAGTGCTGCGGCATTGCAGTAGGGACTTACAGGAAAAATCCTGCAAATCCACGAAATGGTGGATACCTTTCATCCCTGCAGTACCAGGTGATAGCTGCCGGTGTACTGTGGCTATTCATTGGGATGCTGCACTTCTTTGGTGTATTTAGGGAGGAGGGGGGGGGGGGGTCCTGGTCAGTGGTTGCCAGGAAACCCCCTTCACTCTTTTTTTTTTTTAATCTAAAAAGAAAAATAATGCAGAAATAAAATGAGTGAAATGTGTATCCAAATGTCACCAAAGTACCAAAATACCAAAATTTGATACAATAATAGCCAAGAAATTTGAAACAAGGGAATGCTTCCAAAGGCCCTTAGGTTTGTAAACACTGTTGCCACACACAGTCGTGCCAACATGACTTCACTCACAGTTTCATCTGGAAACCCGCCTAACTGCGCTGCACTTTTATTTAGTTATTTGTTTCTTTCTTTGTTGTTTTACACCCTAGCAACATCTAATGACACATCAGGACGGGTACGACTTGTGACAGTGCACACTCATGGCAACTTTATAGTGCTGTCCTGCTAGGAGACCAGATCATGACTTGATATCCCACTCAGTCACATTATCCTTATACTGAGCCAACCAGTCCTTGCCCTAGACTAATAATGCCGAGCACCAGGCTAGGAAGCGACAAGTATCAATTTTTTAAGTCATTGGTTTGACTCGACCAGGATTTGAATCCATGAACTGTGCTAACCAGTCATTGTTGTATCCTATTAAATGCCGAGCGCCAGGCTAGATAGCGAAAAGTATCAAATTTTATCAATCATTTGTTTGACTCGGCTGCGATTCGAACTCCTGAGCTTCCACACGGGAGGCCTGCACTCTACCGATTCGGCAACAATTTATTTGCAAACACAGCCAAGCAGGTGTCTGCTGGTTATATAACTAAATAAGGGATATATATCACATATATAAACATTGCCAAAACAACATTTCTAAAGATGCAGAAAGTACTAACATCTAGAGACATCAATATAAAAACAAGACTCCGACTGCTAAAATGCTATGTGTGGTCTACACTTTTATATTGCTGCGAGACATGGACTTTGAAGAAAGCAATAACAACAAAGCTCGAGGCATTTGAAATGTGGCAATACAGAAGAATGTTAAAAATTCCATGGACAGCAATGATAAGCAACGTGGAGGTCCTAACAAGAATGAAAATAAAGAGACAGATAATACAAACAATCAAAAACAGAAAAATTAAATACTTTGGCCACATGATACGACACCAGGAATCACAGAGAAGAATACTGGAAGGGAAGATAGAAGGGAAAAGACCAAGAGGGAGAAGGAGAACAACATGGATGGACAACATCACTGAGTGGACAGCAATGAGCTATGCGGAATGCGTGAGAGGAACGAATGACAGGAACAGATGGAGGTCCATTGCAGCCAACCTTCTTCGAGAAGATGGCACCCATTGATTGATTGATCACACCTCTGCCGGTGATGTGACATTGGGACACATTATATCCTGTGACGCGCCTGCCCTGAGGACCCTTGCCAGAACATGCCCCATGTCCATGGACAATGCATTTGAGGTGTACTTCAAAAAGCTACAGCCTCCAGCCACTCTACCGGACGCGGTTACCAGCATCGGTAGAGCGCAAGGCCTCGCGTGCGGAAGGTCGGGAGTTCGGTTCCCGGTCGAGTCAAAGCAATGACTCATAAGATTGCTACTTGTCGCTTCCTAGCCTGGTGCTCGGCGTTATATTTATCTAAATATGATGTCTGCAGTTTAAATATATCCTAAGTTAGATATTTAAGATAAAGGTTACTTGGAACTAAAGTAGAGTAGATTATAACAATCAAAATAATATATGTATCTAGAATAGGCCCGCTTGACTAGTCTCTTGAATCAAATTTAATTCACCTACTTGAATTTGCCAGTTCTGGTACGACAGTCGTTAAACTGAACGGTGGTTTTCAAAACAAATTGTTAATGAACATTTCATGAATTGAAGGATTTCTGTTATGTATGTATGTATGTCATCATCATCATCATCATCATCATCATGCTGTCGGTCGCCATGGGACAAAGACTGCTTTCATTACTTGACTGCCGCTCTCCATTTAGCTCTCTGCTGTGAGAGTTGCGTCCATGAGTCGGTCTTAATGTCTCTCAGATTGTATGTATGTATGTACGTATGTATATACGTACGTATGTACGTGTGTGTGTGTGTGAGTGTGTGTGTGTGTGTGTGTGTATGTATGTATGTATGTATGTATGTATGTACGTATGTATGTATGTCTGTATGTATGTATGTACATGTACGTACGTACACGTACGTACATATGTATGCATGCACGCACGTATGTATGTATGTGTACATGCACGTATGTATGTATGTATGCATGTACGTATGCATGCATGCACATATGCACGCATGCATGTATGTATGTATATATATCATGTATGTATGTATATCATGTATGTATGTATGTATGTATGTATGTATGTATGTATGTATGTATGTATGTATGTATGTATGTATGTATGTATGTATGTATGTATGCATGTACATATGTATGTATTTTGTTTGGGTGTTGTTTTACGTCCTATCAACATCTAAGGTCATATCAGGACGGGTACCGACTTGTGACAGTGTGCACTCATGGCGACTTTGTAGTACTGCCCCACTGGAAGACCAGGCCGCCAGCACCATGACCTGATATCCCACTCAGTCATGTATGCATGCATGTATGTATGTACACATATATATTTCAATTTTCTTCACTTGTTTTACCGTTATATATCTATCTATTCGTGGGATGAAAGTTTGTTTTATTTAACGACGCCTCTAGAGCACATTGATTTTTGTCATCGTCTATTGGACGTCAAACATATGGTCATTGTGACATATTCCTTTGGAGGTAACCCGCTGCCGCCACATAGGCTAGCTAGTCTTATTTGTGTGACGAATGCAAATCTTTATCAGCCTCCCTCCAACGATATCCCCGCTGACACCGAGCTCTACTTAGATACCATTGTCCCTCCTTATCAGAGATATATCCTGGCTGATTAAGGAATGCCGGTTGGGTCAATACAACTGTTCCACGGCAGTCAGGTAGGTTATAATATAAACTCAGAACAGACATCACCGACCAGACGGGATGGCCGAATGAGTTAGAGCGTCCGTCTCCCGTGCTGGTAGATCGTGGGTTCGAACCCTGGTCGAGTCAAACCAACTTAAAAATTACTTTAAATGAGCTTAGATGTTGCTAGGACATTAAAAAACGCACCCAAAAACAGACTTCACCGGACGCGGTGGCTGAATCGGTACAGCGCGGGCTTCCCGTGCGGAAGGTCCGGAATTCAAATCCCCCCCCCCCCCCCACCATCACACCACACCGCACCACACCACCCAACTGATCATTAGATCCCACCACACCCCACAAGTAAATCAGTCGCTGGCCCACTTCCGGTTGCTAAAACGAGGCTAATGACGAAACACTGACGCCACAGGCACTTCGGGGCGGTGTTAGCGCGTTGCCATGGCTACGGTCCACGGCTCAGTTGGCGTAGCGTTGCTAGACCTAGTTTGGTATTCACCTCCTGTCCTGGTGCCCTCTAGTGAGCGAACACTGCACCCCAACCCCATCAGGGCAGCCCTGATTAACCCAATCGCCACTGAATTCCATTCTCGTCGCCACCCTGATTAAACGTTGTCAAATACAAAAGGGGGTTCTTTCTCAACATTGGAGAATTTGGTTTGTTTATATAGTTATTATTTATGTGATTATGAAAGTGTTAGAATTTATCGATAACCGGAAAAAAAAAGAAAAGTGAAAAGCGCAATTCGTAAAAACAAAGCGGGAATATTTTGGCACTGCATTGCACATCACAGTTTATGCGTAGACGATTCATTGGCAAACTTCGCAATGAAGTACATCGTTGAATACCAAACACGGTGTCAATAATGTTCTTCAAGCCAGCAATCATGAAAGCCAGTCTGAAGTGACCAGGTGTGCTGGGAGATCAGGAGTTTGGTTCCCGGTTGAGTCAAACCAATGACTTATAAAATTGATACTTGTCGCTTCCTAGCCTGGCGTTTGGCATCAATAGGATAGGGCAAGGAGTGATTAGTTCAGTGTCAGGATAATGTGACTGAGTTGGATATTGGGTGATGGTGCTGGCGGCCTGATTTCCCAGTGGGGCAAAATGAGTGGTTACCCGTCCTAATGTAACCTTAGATGTTGCCAGGATGTAAAACTCCCAACAACCAAACAACTGAAGTGAGGATGGAGGTGGGGTGACAGTAGGAGAGAGAGGAGGGAGGTGAGGAGAGTAGACGAGAGAGGAGAGGGAGGATGGGGGATGGGAGAGTGAGGAGAGCAGGAGAGTGAGGAAAGAGGTTGGGAGAGAGCAGGAGAGCCCTCCTGGTACCCAGATCGTGCTTACAAACAGACCCACCGGGTGTGGTGGCCGAATCGGTAAAGCGCAGGTCTCGCGTGTGGAAGGAAGGTAGGGAGTTCAGTTCCTGGTCGAGTCAAACCAATGACTTATAAAAATTGATACTTGTCGCTTCCTAGCCTGGCGCTCGCCATTAATAGGATAGGGCAAGGACTGTTTGGTTCAGCATCAGGATAATGTGAGATATTGGGTCATGTGCCGAGGAGCATTAGTTCCCACTATAAAGTCACCATGAGTGCGCACTGTCGCAAGTCGGTATCCCATCCTGATATCATTTTGGATGTTGCCAGGACATTAAACTCCAACAACCAACCAACAAACAGACCCAACACACTCGGTGACCAGCGGTCTGGTTGCCACGTCCTTAAGCACGTCCGCCATTACTAGGGGCGGATTACAGCCAGGTTTGATCTCGCACCGCTGCATTTACAACACGGCGCATGCGTCGCCAGACTCGCCCACTTGACCTTCGACCCCGTTAAGAGTCCCACCACCACCACCACCACCACCACCACCACCTCCACAAGGGGAAGAGCCCTCGTTAGCAATTCTAGTCAGTGGCGTGTGGGAGTGTCCATGTAGTTTGTGGGATTATGGGTGGGCAAACCAGACGGGATGGCCAAATGAGTTGAGCGTCCACCTTCCGTTGTGGTTGGTCATGGGATTTGAAGCGCCCCGGTTTCATACCCTGGCCGAGACAAACTGATGAAGACAAAATTTATACTTGTCGCTCCCGAGCTTGGCGCTCGGCATTACTACTAACACTAGGGTATCGCAAAGGAGTTTTAGAATGAAGAAGGTTGTGATTGAAATTTCCCCCGCTTAATCAACCAACAAAAAATACCCGCAAAAATAAACAGCTGATGTGACTTGGACAGTGAAATGTCGTCATTTGTGTCTAGATATTGAAAAATATGTTGGAGTTTTATGCTTCAGAAACATCTATCGTCATATTAGATATGATGCCTGAATCGGTTTTCGTCATATTTTTGTAAATTAATTTATTATTCTGAATAGTTCTGTTCTCAGCAAGCACATCGCAAATCCTTATATTACAGATTCTGCCACATTTTGGTATAAGTATACAGTAGAACCTTTCTAACCTCCAACCTCCACCACTCCCCTATTTCGATCGCTTTATTTGGGTCCCAAGATCGCCAATCAATAATACCATTTTAACCAAATGAAAAACTCCCTAAACCGACCATCTCCCTAAATGGACCATTTAGAGTCGGTCCTATGGTCGGTTGATTTAGAGAGGTTTTCTGTATTACTTTATTAGGTTCGTCGTCATGATCTACCTCACTTTAGTTTCAAGTGATTTGGATGATAAATGACTAACTTTGCTGATATTTGAAGTGAAAGCATGGCATCATAAGTTTACTGTTGTTTTACGTCCTAGCAACATCTAAGGTCATATCAGGACAAGTACCGACTTGTGACAGCGCGCACTCATGGTAACTTTATAGTGCTGCCCCACTGGGAAACCAGGCTGCCAGCACCATGACCTGCTATCCCACTCAGTCACATTATCCTGACACTGAGCCAACCAGTCCTTGCCCATCCTAATAATGCCAAGCGCCATGCTAGGAACTGACAAGTATCAATTTTTAAGTCATTGGTTTGACTTGACCAGGATTCGAATCCACAAACTCATGGGTTTGGGTTTCCTGATCTCCCCAAAACAGGAGATGGATGCTCTACTCATTCGGCCATCCGTCTGGTCCAGGCATCTTAAGTTAATGGTGGCATGCACATCAAAATAATGGACACTGTAGGTGTCAGTAGAACCAGTAATGCATTTCATTGAGCTGATCAAGTATTTCCTTCTGAGTGCTATGCAGCAATAAGTGCTGGACACTGTAGGCGTCAGTAGTAACAGTAATGCGTCCATTGAGCTGATCAAGTATTCCCTTCTGAGTGCTATGCCAACTTGTTCAATAAAACAATCAACAAGTTAGTTTTTTTTCTTGAAGTTTTATACTGCCTATCATGGATAAGTGTGAATATACTTGTTTTCACCATTAGACAGTTTGTCGATAGAAAGCCCGAGCCTACAGTTTTACTGACCCAAGGTATTTTTAAGCTCCCACACCACATAGACATGGTATGAGAGAAACTGGCCTTTGATGACGCTGTAAGTTATACTCAGTGGCGGAAATCCAAATTGGCAGAGGTGGGAGCATGGGGAATCGAACCACCAACCTTCAGATTAGGAGCCTGACATAGAAAAAAGTCAGACACACTACCCACTCCGCCTCAGAGAACACCGTCTTAACACGGCGCTTCAATGATCGATCAGAACAAGCCATGTTAAAGAAGAAAAGAAGGAAAGAACTTCATGTTAGGATTTTCTCTCTCTCACATACCAATAGGTTGGTTGTTGGGAGTTTTATGTCCTGGCAACATCCAAGGTCATATTAGGACGGCATACTAATAGGACCCATCATAATGATATTTATCCGCCACCCCACCCCACTCCTTTCCCCCCTCCCAGTTGCCAGGTAGGACAACATCCAGTTATCACCACACCCTGACTCCACCGGAAATAGCAGCCCCTACAAGTAGCAGCTTCAAACCGGAAGCAGTCCCCAAACGGAAATAGCAGCCCACCTCGGAAGTAGCAGCCCCCTACCGGAAGTAGCAGCCCCCTACCGGAAGTAGCAGCCCCCTACCGGAAGGAGCAGCCCCCTACCGGAAGTAGCAGCCCCCTACCGGAAGTACCAGCCCCTACCGGAAGTACCAGCCCCTACCGGAAGTACCAGCCCCTACCGGAAGTACCAGCCCCCTACCGGAAGTACCAGCCCCTACCGGAAGGAGAAGCCCCCAACCGGAAGTAGTAGGCCACACCGGAAGTAGCAGCCCCCAGAAGACATTTTTAATGGAGAGTAATCAACCATCAAATCGCAACAATGTAAATGACTTGAAGAGAAAGGATGAGTCTATTTGCAATTTTACGGCAACTATATATGAAAAGGGGGGTGGGGTGGCGGGAGACGCCCTGGCCCTGCCTGACAATCCTGCTATGTGGGGGGTGGGGGGGACTTGTCAGCACCTGGCGGAGAAAGAGAGAACCAGGCCACGGCGAAACTCGACTCCTGATTGGTGCATAGGCCTGTCACATGGTGTTACCGTGGTGCGACATCCAATAAGGGAACATGATCGGAATTTCAGAAAGAACCTTCAGGACTGGCATTAACGGCAGCCTTTGGGGGGGGGGGGGGGGGGGGGGGGGGGCGGGTTCACCATATGGGACGCAGTAGCTTACTGCAGAAATTAAACAGGGGTGGGGGACCAAAATAGGCTGCTTAATAACACAGCCCTTGACACACGGTGGTTTTTTTGGTCTACTAGGATTTAGCCGCTTCAAACAAATATATTATAATTTTACAATTTTAAAAAGGCAATTGCTGTGTTCTGTCTGATATGTACAAAAACAAAAGAACCCCCTCCATAAGTCCTTAATTCAATCCTGATGCGGCTATTCCGAGAATACACTATTTCTGTCGAGATCAGTGGCAAGAACTTCACATTCCACAGATGTTCAGTACACGGTCACCGAAAGGCATTAGAACCTAACCTTCACGAATTACAGGTTCCCAGCACACGGTCAACGCGAGGTATTAGAACATCACCATCCCCAATTACAGATTACAAGTAGAATAAATGCGAGGCATTAGAACCTCACCATCCCCAATTACAGATTCCCAGTACATGGTCCCAACCTCACCATCCCCAAGTACAGATTCCCAGCTCATGGTCACCACAAAAATTACAGATTCCCAGTACACGGTCCCAACCTCACCATCCCCAATTACAGATTCCCAGCACATGGTCAGCGCAACAATTACAGATTCCCGGTACACGGTCAATGCTAGGCATCAGAACCTCACCATCCCCAATTACAGATTCCCAGTACACGGTCACCATGAGGCATTATAACCTCAGATTCCCCAGTACACGGTCACCATGAGGCATTAGAACCTCAGATTCCCAGTACACGGTCACCGTGAGGCATTATAACCTCAGATTCCCAGTACACGGTCACCGTGAGGCATTATAACCTCAGATTCCACAGTACATGGTCACCGTGAGGCATTAGAACCTCAGATTCCCAGTACACGGTCACCGTGAGGCATTAGAACCTCAGATCCACAGTACACGGTCACCGTGAGGCATTAGAACCTCAGCTTCCCCAGTACATGGTCACCGTGAGGGATTATAACCTCAGATTCCCAGTACACGGTCACCGTGAGGCATTAGAACCTCAGATTCCCAGTACACGGTCACCATGAGGCATTAGAACCTCAGATTCCCAGTAACAGTCACCGTGAGGCATTAGAACCTCAGATTCCCAGTACACGGTCACCGTGAGGCATTATAACCTCAGATTCCCAGTACACGGTCACCGTGAGGCATTAGAACCTCAGATTCCCAGTACACGGTCACCGTGAGGCATTAGAACCTCAGCTTCCCAGTACACGGTCACCGTGAGGCATTAGAACCTCAGATTCCCAGTACATGGTCACCATGAGGCATTAGAACCTCAGCTTCCCAGTACACGGTCACCGTGAGGCATTAGAACCTCAGATTCCCAGTACACGGTCACCGTGAGGGATTATAACCTCAGATCCCCAGTACACGGTCACCGTGAGGCATTAGAACCTCAGATTCCCAGTACACGGTCACCGTGAGGCATTAGAACCTCAGCTTCCCAGTACATGGTCACCGTGAGGCATTAGAACCTCAGATCCCCAGTACACGGTCACCATGAGGCATTAGAACCTCAGCTTCCCAGTACACGGTCACCGTGAGGCATTAGAACCTCAGATTCCCAGTACACACACGGTCACCGTGAGGCATTAGAACCTCAGATTCCCCAGTACACGGTCACCGTGAGGCATTATAACCTCAGATTCCCATACATTAGATCAACGGTCACCGTGAGGATTAGAACCTCAGATTCCCAGTACATGGTCACCGTGAGGCATTAGAACCTCAGATCCCCAGTACACGGTCACCGTGAGGCATTATAACCTCAGATTCCCAGTACACGGTCACCGTGAGGCATTATAACCTCAGATTCCCAGTACACGGTCACCGTGAGGCATTATAACCTCAGATTCCCAGTACACGGTCACCGTGAGGCATTAGAACCTCAGATTCCCAGTACACGGTCACCGTGAGGCATTAGAACCTCAGATTCCCAGTACACGGTCACCGTGAGGCATTATAACCTCAGATTCCCAGTACATGGTCACCGTGAGGCATTATAACCTCAGATTCCCAGTACACGGTCACCGTGAGGGATTATAACCTCAGATTCCCAGTACACGGTCACCGTGAGGCATTAGAACCTCAGATTCCCAGTACACGGTCACCGTGAGGCATTATAACCTCAGATTCCCAGTACACGGTCACCGTGAGGCATTAGAACCTCAGATTCCCAGTACATGGTCACCGTGAGGCATTATAACCTCAGATTCCCAGTACATGGTCACCGTGAGGCATTAGAACCTCAGATTCCCAGTACACGGTCACCGTGAGGCATTAGAACCTCAGCTTCCCAGTACACGGTCACCGTGAGGCATTAGAACCTCAGATTCCCAGTACCGGTCACCGTGAGGCATTAGAACCTCAGATTCCCAGTACACGGTCACCGTGAGGCATTAGAACCTCAGATTCCCAGTACACGGTCACCGTGAGGCATTAGAACCTCAGATTCCCAGTACACGGTCACCGTGAGGCATTAGAACCTCAGATTCCCAGTACACGGTCACCGTGAGGCATTAGAACTCAGATTCCAGTACAGGTCACCGTGAGGCATTAGAACCTCAGATTCCCAGTACATGGTACCGTGAGGCATTAGAACCTCAGATTCCCAGTACACGGTCACCGTGAGGCATTAGAACCTCAGATTCCCAGTACACGGTCACCGTGAGGCATTAGAACCTCAGATTCCCAGTACACGGTCACCGTGAGGCATTAGAACCTCAGATTCCCAGTACACGGTCACCATGAGGCATTAGAACCTCAGATCCCCAGTACACGGTCACCGTGAGGGATTATAACCTCAGATTCCCAGTACACGGTCACCGTGAGGCATTATAACCTCAGATTCCCAGTACACGGTCACCGTGAGGCATTATAACCTCAGATCCCCAGTACACGGTCACCGTGAGGCATTAGAACCTCACTGTCCCCAATTACAGATTATTACTACCTTCTCCTCCCCAATTACGGCTGCAAGGTGCTTCGAGGCGTGGTAGCCGTCATTCCTCCACCTGGGCGGACAGACGGTGGCTAAGAAGAGGCCTGTCCGTCGCATGATTAAACGTCACGTCATACCTCAAGGTTAGTATGTCATGATTACAACCCTCCGGTCAGCAACCAGCGTCCCCCCATTATCGTCTGCCAATGATGCCCACTACTGGCGATGAGGGCGCCCTATCCGTTTTCACCCATCTTCAGCCCAGTGTGGAAGGAGGTAGGAAAAGCGGACTCACTCTCACTCAGCCGAGTTTGACAATGAATGATGCTCTCTTGTCACTCACATATAGTCATTACTCATGTGTGTGCTCTCATCACTCATGACCAGATGCGGAGGCTGAATCGGTAGAGCACATGCAGGCTTCTTGTGCGGGAAGTTTGGGAGTTTGAATCCCAGCTGAGTCAAACCAACGGCAGATACTTGTCAGTACATAGCCTGGCGCTCTGCATAATAGGATAGGACACGGACTGATTAGCACAGTACCAGGATAATGTGACATGTGGGATATCGGGTCATGGTGCCAGCGACCTGGTCTCCCAGTAGGGCAGCACTATAAAGTAGCCATGAGTATGCACCGTCACAATACAAGTCGGTACCCATCCTGATTTGACCTTGGATATTGCTAGGAGGTAAAACAACAAACAAACATGAGGTCACACTGTCACAAGTCGCGGTACCCAACTGGATGACCATAGATGTTGCTAGGATGTAAAACAACAATAAATAAATAAACTCATTACTCATGTGCTCTCATGTGTTGTCTTGCAGCATCTGCTCTGTTGTCACCCGCATGTTCGAATTGCGCGAAAGCTCACTTGACACACATGCTTGCCACTCATGGTCTGCTTGCCACTCGTGGTCTGCTTGCCCCTCGTGGTCTGCTTGCCACTCATGGTTTACTTGCCACTCATGGTCTGCTTGCCACTGATGGCTGCTGTCTTACGGCTCCAATGCGCTCCTTGACACTCCCAGTCTGCCTCACTCAATCTCGTGACCTTCCCGATCCCTCTCGTGACCTTGGCCCCGGGCGCGTTCCTGTCCACTTTGACCCACTCGCATCCCACTTCCGGCCTGACGCGATGCACTTCACAAAAGCGGGTTATATTCAAACCGAAGTGAGTGCGCAGAGAAGCCCCCTTTAACTAAAGCGCACATCAAAAATAGATTCCTCGATTTTACCCACCATTACATCCCCAAAATGATCACTCCTCTGTACTCCGGCACACACACTTTTACCTCCCCACCAACCCACAGATTTCTATTTCCTGAGTACTACTGCGAGCGAGTACCCCCCCCCCCCCCGCCCCCGCCCTCCCCAGTGTCCGTGCACGTGTGATTATGCTGCTGCTGCGGCTCCTCTCAGGTTGGGTCGCCATGGCAACCACGACGCCGCGTCGCCATGGGAACCACGACGCTTGTGGTGGTCGCACCAGGTCGCCGCTTTACTAGCTAATCATCGAGGGAGAATTTTTTTTTTTTTTTAAACAATTAACGCGTTTCCCCATTAATTCATCGAGAGTGCATATCTGCCTACCTGTGTTAGTAAATGCGGTTTAGTTGACACCCAGTCGGTATCTAAATATAGAATGGTGCACGCAAGCAAAAATCAAGATGGCGCCATCACTTTGGGTTGTGACAGGAGGCCATGGCCGAATAGACTACATCACGGTTCCGACTGCGCATGCGCTGAAAACGGCGTTGGGAGCAAAGCAAAGGCGTACGTTTGAGTTTACCGATACGCATAGGGCAAAACTGGCATTTTATTCAAAATAAATAGAAATACATAATAATTTGGCACAAACATGGATGGAAGGATGCAATATAATAATATAATAATATAATAAATATGTTGAAGACACAACTCTCCATAATTAAGCATTTTGAGCTAAGAAACATAAAATATCAGTCACTTTACAGGCTGATGTTTACATCACCATTGATTAGCCAGAAGTAATTCTTGTTCTAAATATTAAAATGTCAAATGTTTCAACAAAAACTTGTTTCAAAGAAATATATAACCAATATCTGATTAACCCTACTCATTTTCTATTTCTACATGTGTCATTAACCATAGGGTATAAATAAAAACATGAATAAAATAAATAAAACTGACTCTGTGGCTCTAACACTAGTCTGAGTGCCGAGATTTGTATAAATCTAAATGCACATGCCATAAGATGTGCTGATTATATTGATGTAAATGCAATGCTGGATAAAAGATTAATATATAAATTTATTATGTATATTTTTTAGTTGGTGTCAAAAAATAGCTGAGATGAGCTTAAACTAGCACATTTCATAGCGGCACCCAGTGTATTAGCATTAGCCATGTGCTTCTCGCGGGTATGTTTTGCTCTGACGCATCCCACAATGCACCACGCCGCTGGAACCGTGATGTAGTCTATTGGTTGAATGCAGGCTTCCTGTGACAATGGGTTGGGTTGTTGGAGTTTTATGTCGTGGCAACATCTAAGGTCATATCAGTATGGGTACTGACTTGTGACAGTGCACACTCAGTGCCTTTATAGCACTGCCCTACTGGGAGATCAGGCTGCTGGCACCATGACCCGATATCCCATTCAATCAGATTATCCTGACACTGAGCCAACTAGTCCTTGCCCTATCCTAATAACACTGAATAATGCTGACTACCAGGCTAGGAAGCGACAAGTATCAATTTTGTAAGTCATTGATTGGTTTGACTCGACCAGGAATTAAACTCCCAACCTTCCGCACGGGAGCCCTGCGCTCTACAGATTCGGCCACCGCGCCCAGTTCCTCTGACTATGTAGCTTTAAGAAAATGTAAAAACATGTTTATTTAGTTTTTTTAAATGTTGGTTGCGCATGGGAAACAAGGAAACGTGAAACAGACGGGTGAGTATCTAAAGGATTTGTTTGTTTGTTTGTTGTTGTTTTACATCCTAGCAACATCTAAGGTCATATCAGGACTGACTTGTGACAGTGCGCACTCATGGCAACTCTATAGTGCTGACCGACTGGAAGACCAGGCCACCAGCACCATGTCCTGATATCCCACTCAGTCACATTATTCTGACACTGAGCCAATCAGTCCTTGCCCTATCCTAATAATGCCGAGCACCACGCTAGGAAGCAACAAGTATCAATTTTTAAGTCATTGGTTTGACCAGGGTTCGAACCCACGACCCCACGATCTACCAACACGGGAGACGGACGCTCTAACTCATTCGGCCATCCCGTCTGGTTAAAAGAATGCACACTTGCAAAAATGAGGGTAAACTGCAGCTGCTCGCAAAGAGCGAGTCACGTTGAGCGGAAGCAGAACAACGGCTTCGGGCCCTGCTAACACATGCACTGTGAATAAACTATGTAATTAGTTCAGGAATTCGGGCACCCATGAATAAAACAATTAATAAAGATCGGAAAATCGGGGAAAGAATCGGGAATGATATACAGGGCAGTAGACAGGCGGGCGTCGTCTGCAACCGGAAACTCGTGAGACACAGGTATTCTGTAATGCCAATTAATTGTGTGTGTGGATTTAATGGCAAGCTCATGGCATTTGGGCCACCTTGTGGGAACTGGGAGAACCAGCGGCCATCGGGCGACCGGTGTCGTGGTTTAAAACCCCGGCCAGATCGCATCCCCTGCCGTGGCTTCTGCGCATGCGCGGATTATAAGCACGTCGTCTGCGCATGCGTCAAATTCTCCCCACTGTCAATGGCCGTGAGCAATCTTCATACAGAAAAAGTGAAATATCTCTAAAAGTACACCACTGAGAAACAAACTGCTTGGTACACATATAGAAAACATATTCAACGAATAGATTATATCAAATCTATATGGTTAGGGTTGTGCATTTCTATTAATTTTTAATAGTGGCAGTGGCAGTGTGTATTCGTTCTGCAGCCGAGCTGCGTGCACATACACAATGTTTACAAACTCCGCGCATGCGCAGAAGCCACGGCAGGGGATGCGATCTCGCCAGGTTTTAAACCACGACACCGGCGAGAACAGTACACAGCGACGAAAGAAAGAGACCCAACCAGCTCTTGTGTGACCACTGGGTCGACTTGACGAGCCCTTCATTGCCTCAGCATATATTTTCATGGTAATTCTCCCAATCTTTACACGACTGATACGTGTGATCTAAACATAATTGAAAGCATAGTAAATTTCAAATGTACTTCAAACACTTTAATCTGCATTATACGTAAATAAAATGTGTGATTATGTCTGAATACAAAAAACTACTATATTTGATTTCAGTGGACAGAGCGCGGTGGCCTAGTCGGTAAAGCGCGGACCTCACCCGTGGAAGGTTGGGAGTTCAGTTCCCGGTCGAGTCAAATCAATGACTTATAAAATTGATACTTGTCACTTCCTAGCCTGGCGCTTGGCATTAATAGGACAGGACAAGGACTGGTTAGTGTTGGGATAATGTGACTGAGTGGGATATCGGGTCACCTGTGCTATAGTCGGTTCCAGTTTGGACGTTATGTGCCATATGAGTGCACCAGTGGTGACGTCTGTATTAACCCACCAATCAAGGTTCGCAGCGACAAGGTCAGTTGTTAAGTCATTGCTTTGACTCAGCCCACGATCACCGACACACGGGAGCAGACACTCTAACCACTAGTTAGTTGGTTGTTGGAGTTTACCATCCTGGCAACAGGACGGGTACCGACTTGTCACAGTGCGCCGTGATGGTGACTTTACAGTGCTGCCCCACTGGGAGGCCAAACCACCAGCACAATGACCTGAAATCCCACTCAGTCACATTATCCTCACATCGAACCAACCAGTCCTTGCCCTATCCTAATAATGCAGAGCGGCTGGCTAGGAAGGGGCAAGTATAAATTTTTAAGTCATTGGTTTGGCTCGACCAGGGTTTAATTTTGAATCCCACGATCTACCAAAAGAGGAGACGCTCAACTCATTCGGCCATCCCGTGTGGTCTGGTCCTAGTGTCAACAGACATCTTGCTAAAAGGGCCCCCCCTCCATCGCAAGATGGCTGCCGGTGCAAATTGCCTTCATTCTGCGTTCATGACAAGGATTGAGGGAGGTCTCGGACGTGCCTCGCGCTCTCTCGCGAGACGTGGACTGCGCTAGAACACGAGGGTGAGTGGTCTCACTCTCCAAGCAGGTGGGCGGTCTAACTCTCCAAGCAGGTGAGCGGTCCCCACAGTCCAAGCAGGTGGGCGGTCCCACTCTCCAAGCAGGTGGGCGGTCTCACTCTCCAATCAGGTGGGTGGTCTCACTCTCCAAGCAGATGGTAGTCGAGAAGCGAAGTAGTCGAGAAAGACAGGGTGTGAAGGGTTGGGAGGTGGGGGTTGGGGGCTGTCCCTTCCAAAAATAAAAAGCGCCCCCCCTCCCCTCAAAAACACATGGACATCTGACATACAATACATTTCTGACCCATATATATATATATATTGTTTTTTAATCGGAAATATGTCTAATCTTTTTTTTTTCTTTTTAAGATTAATAAAAAAAAAACATTGTAAAAGAAGGAAATTTCTCAATCCTGTGAGTGTGGTAACCTGTAGAATGTTCTCTTTGCATTCCAGGCCAGTGTGCTAACCATTACACCATCTAGGCTCCCTGATGTCACCACACTACCCACGCCTACCTGTCTCTGCGGCTCCTTGCCTCAAAGGCCAGTTCAGACTACTACATATGTATTCTTTACATTAATATTCGCTACAGCAAATATAGAAATCCTAGAAAGATTAATTGCATTTTACTTAGAACTACAGACAGTAGACATGGAGTACTCGGTGTAACAATCCTAGATCAATCCCTACCTGCCGGGTTACAAAAGTATAATGCATCTAGTAAAAGGACTTCAATTTCATTATTACTCAAAGTAAGATATGTGATAGTCTTTTTCTCTTTTTTTTTTGGGTACAGTTGATTAAGCACAGAAAATGTCAATTGCGGACAATAGACTACATCGCAATTCCAGCCGTGCGGTGCATTGTCGGATGCGTGGCAGAAAAAGAAACCCTCGCTAAGCACATGGCTAATGCTAATACACTGGGTTCAGCTATGAAATGTGATAGTTTCAGCTCATCTCAGCTCTTGTTTGAAACATAGAATACCAACTAAAAACTATAGATAGTAAATTAAGATATTAATCTTTTATCTAGCATTGCATTTAGATCATTATAATCAGCACATCATATGCCATGTGCATTTAGATTTAGACAAATCTAGGCACTCAGACTAGTATTAGAGCCATAGGCAGAGTCAGTTTTACTTATTTTATTCATGTTTTTATTTATATCCTGTGGTTAATGACAAATGTAGAACTAGAAAATGAGTAGGGTTAATCAGATATTGGTTATATATTTCTCTGAAACAAGTGTTGGCATTTTAATATTTAAAACAAGAATTAATAATGCTGATATGGATAGCAGCCTTAAAGTGACTGATTGCTTTGTGTGGAATTGTATATTTCTTAGCTCAAAATGTTTAACTATGGCTAGTTTTGTCTTAGATATATTCATCAGATCATTATATTGCATGTGTGCATACATGTTTATGCCAAATTCTTATGTATTTCTATTAATTTTGAATAAAATTGAAGTTTTTCCCTATGCATATCGGCTAACTCAATGGCTGTACACATTTGCATTGCTGTCAACTCCGTTTTTGGCGCATGCGCAGTCGGAACAGTGATCTCGTCTATTGGTTTTCCTCATTCCACTGTTCCATGCCCTATTCTAGAAATGCCAAGCACCAGGCCAGATAGTGACAAAAATACATTTTTAAGTCATCGGTTTGACTCGGCCAGGGTTCGAACCTGGGGCTTCAAATCCCGGGACCTATCAAAACAGAAGGCGGGCATTCAACTCATTCATTAATGTGCTAATAAATTGACAGCAAATGATGCCTTTTGTTGCGGATATAATACCCACACACTGTTAAATATTTTGTTTTCTAAAAAAAAAAGAAAGTAATACAATATACAATACATAAAACAAGATTCTGAAGCAACTTTCAGCCGATGGCCTTGAAGGCATAGGGATGAAAGTGCCCCCCCCCCACACCACCCCCACCACCCCCACCACCCCCACCACAGGATTAGCACTGTCAGCGAATATGGCGGAAATCAGGTTTCAACTATGCTTCATTCCTTTGATGTTATCAATATCATCCATACATAACTTGGGTTTTATGCTCTAGGGACATGTAAGGTCATATAAGAATGGGATTCAAACGAACAAATTGTTATCATATATACATCCGGCCGAAAGGATACTTGATAGCGACCGCGCCGCCCGAAGTCGGCTCACCCGAGCCCCGGAACCTGATTGGTTGCTGTCGCGAGGCACGGGCTACCCAGCCGGGTGAGTCAAGGCGGCACAGCACGCACCAGCCATACACTGGCAGGTGATACTAAGCCCTGCAGCCTAAATAATATGGGCATAACTCGTTATACAATACAACATTTTGTTTAAGGTTAATCGGTAAACATAACAAATCATGGATACCACAAAATGGCGGAGACCCCTGAAAGTAACTGAACATCTGCTAGCCGTGTTATGTAGGCCAGCCGGCCATTAGAAAGAACCTCCCTGTGGATATAATGGACAGGGCCCCATCTCGTTGAACATGGCGTAAATATTCTAGGCACACAGGTGCATTAACTTTAAAAAATCATGGAAATCCGCGAAATGGTGGAGATCCTCATCTGCTAGCCATGTTATGTATGCCAGCTGGTCATCAGAAAGGATCTCCCTGTGGACATAATGGACAGTGCCCTGTCTTATTGATTGAACATGGCGTAAATATTGCAGGCACACCGGCGCATTAATATGAAAAATCACAGACATCCGCAAAATCGTGGAGATATTTCATCCCGGAAACTAACCGAACATCTGCCAGCCATGTAATGCATGCCAGGCGACCATCAGAAAGGACCTCCCTGTGGACATAATGGACAGGGCCCCGTCTAATTGAACATGGCATAAATATTACAGGCACACCGGCGCATTAATTTGCGTCGTGCGCACAGCACTCTGCCGGGCCTACTTTCAGGATCACGCCGCGTTGGAAACTAACCACTTAATTAGAATCTAGGTCAGTAGAATTAAAACCCGCGAGTCCACAGTCTAATGTGCAGCCCCCCCCCCCCCGGCCCCACCTGGTCCAAATAACTGTGCAGGCAGGGTTGCGAACATTGGAAAATGAAAAACTGGAAGATCTTAAGGGATGTTATATTGGGGGAGGGGAGGGGGGGGGGATGTTAAAATCTTAGATGCTCTGTGATGCATTTTGGACACAATAATCCGTAAGATTTATATCATTTTGGAAAATGAAAAACCGGCAGATATTGGGACATAAAATATGGTACACCTTATGGCGAAACTGTAAGGGTTTAACTACCCTGCCCTGGTTGGAGATTAAATAACCACACACCTACCCCCTGGCACCACCCATTAGTCTGACCAGTGTGTGCTGCACAGTCTGACCAGTGTGGACATCAGTCTGACCAGTGTGTACAGCACAGTCTGACCAGAATGTACATCAGTCTGACCCGTGTGTACATCACAGTCTGACCAGTGTGTACAGCACAGTCTGACCAGTGTGTACAGCACAGTCTGACCCGTGTGTAGATCACAGTCTGATCAGTGTGTACATCACAGTCTGACCAGTGTGTGCAGCACAGTCTGACCAGTGTGTGCAGCACAGTCTGACCAGTGTGGACAGCACAGTCCGACCAGTGTGTACAGCACAGTCTGACCAGTGTGTGCTGCACAGTCTGACCAGTGTGGACATCAGTCTGACCAGTGTGTACAGCACAGTCTGACCAGAATGTACAGCAGTCTGACCAGAATGTACATCAGTCTGACCCGAGTGTACATCACAGTCTGACCAGTGTGTACAGCACAGTCTGACCAGTGTGTACAGCACAGTCTGACCAGAATGTACAGCAGTCTGACCAGAATGTACATCAGTCTGACCCGTGTGTACATCACAGTCTGACCAGTGTGTAGATCACAGTCTGACCAGTGTGAACATCACAGTCTGACCAGTGCGTGCAGCACAGTCTGACCAGTGTGTGCAGCACAGTCTGACCAGTGTGGACAGCACAGTCTGACCAGTGTGTGCAGCACAGTCTGACCCGTGTGTAGATCACAGTCTGACCAGTGTGTACATCACAGTCTGACCAGTGTGTGCAGCACAGTCTGACCAGTGTGGACAACACAGTCCGACCAGTGTGTACAGCACAGTCTGACCAGTGTGTGCAGCACAGTCTGACCAGTGTGCACAGCACAGTATGACCAGTGTGTGCAGCACAGTCTGACCAGTGTGTACAGCAGTCTGACCAGTGTGTGCAGCACAGTCTGACCAGTGTGTACATCAGTCTGACCCGTGTGTACAGCACAGTCTGACCAGTGTGTACAGCACAGTCTGACCAGTGTGTACAGCACAGTCTGACCAGTGTGTACATCAGTCTGACCCGTGTGTACAGCACAGTCTGACCAGTGTGTACAGCACAGTCTGACCAGTGTGTACATCAGTCTGACCAGTGTGTACAGCTGTATGACCAGTGTGTGCAGCACAGTCTGACCAGTGTGTGCAGCACAGTCTGACCAGTGTGTGCAGCACAGTCTGACCAGTGTGTGCAGCACAGTCTGACTAGTGTGTGCAGCATGGTCTGACCCGTGTGTGCAGCACAGTCTGACCAGCGTGTGAAATTACTAGGCACTATACGTGCCTGACAGAGCCTGATAGTGCAACAAATGAAGTAGAATTGCTGACAACAATAGAGACTTTTTGAAGCGCATTCCTGAATTTACTTACAACAAGACGATCCAATGTATGTAAGGCTAGAAGCTGAGCGAACTCACCTGTAAGTGATAAAAAGAATTGATTAATGCATGCTCAGAACCGGAACTCAACTGGTAAAACCAGGAGAGGTTAGTTAATGCGAGTATCCAGAGTTTCGCTGGTCCCTCAGGAAGGACTGAGGCTGACCCATTAGGCAGGTCACAGTTACAGCTTACGTTAAATTGGCAGCGATGGGAGGTAGAACCAAGTGGGGAGTGAATACATAGACACACAATGTAATATTTCATCTAATGTAAAATATTTGCTCCGATAATTTTATTGCAATCTACATTAGAAACAAATGTGTGGCAATAACCATACCAAGGTTCATCATCAGTAGGCATACGGCTATATAATATGTGTAAAGTTAGTTGAAGTGTTGGGCCTATTCACACCGCGGCCATGTTGAAACCAGACCGAGGTCACGTACGCGTCTGCAAGGCGCAGCTGTATGAAAAGTCATGCAAGTACTTTTTTGTCGACCAATACCTGTCGAAATCACTCAAATTTGAGGGTATTCATTTTTTAAACTACCATATTTATCTGCGCATACCTGTTTTCTATCTAATGGCCAATTTTCATGAAGATTGGGTTACCCTTGCATGGTGATTTCTCCCATTCTTTAACTACAATGTGACTGTCAACTTCATGTTTGCATAGTTATGGAGGTATCATGTACCATGCAGCACTGTCAGCGTAGTTATCTGTGTAACACAGTTAAACAACTAGTCTTAGTAATTACAAATTAATAAAAGCTTTAAAAGGGTTAAAATATATTTTTTAAATATATCTACATTAAGAAAGTTATGCAATTTTGAATTTAAGAAAAGATTGGCAGCCAAGGTGAGTGACTTTGTTGACATTGCCTACTGAAATGCATCTGATCATCACTCAATCTTCATGCACATTGAGCAATAAATAGAAAAAAGGTAAGCAAAAATGATTATGATAGTTTCAAAAGTTAATATTGTCATGGGGGTGATGAAAGTGGGAAATATTGCACCTAGAGCGGGACTCAAACCCACATCGCTTTGCATTCCGGGCCAGTGTGTTAACCATTACACCACCTAGGCTCGCTGATATCAACACACTACCCACGCCTACCTGTCTATGTGGTTCCTTGCCTGAGAGTTCAGTGCAGACCACTACAATATCTTCAAATTTTACTCCTTTAATTTATGTAGTAGTTCATACACATCGGCACACAGTAGCGTCTTATGGCCATTTCCAATACCGACGCTTACTCAAACTCGTTCTGATGCCGAATTAGGTCACGCGTGAATAGTGTGTATTGCTAAGGATAGGAGTGGGGCGAGCATCAACACCACTTTCCGGTGTGTAGGCTCAAGCTGTGACCCGGCGTGTTAGGCCACAGGTCCTTCTTGAGGAACCAGCGGAACTCAGAACACAATGAATACCCGTATTATCAACAATGTATGAAATCACCTTGTTATAATCTGAATATGTCGCAGACAGTAATCTGAATACAGCAAAACCTCTCAAATCGATCGACCATGGGACTGACTTTAAATGGTCCATTTAGGGATGTGGTCGGTTTATGGAGGTTTTTTTATTGTTACAATGGTATTGTATGGCCGATCGTTTGGGACCCAAATAAAGCGATCGATATAGACCTATTTCATGTGATGTCAGCATAGGTAATTTAGGTCAGTGTGCACGCAGCTTGGCTGCGGGACAACACAGGGTCACACTACAAACTCAATGGCTATGAGCAATCTTCATACAGAAAATGTGAAATATCTCTAAAACCACACAACTTAGAAACAAACCACTTGGTACACATATAGAAAACATTCAATGAACAGATTATATTAAATTTCTAAGGTTAGGGTTCTGCATTTCTATTAATTTTGAATAAATTGACATTCTGCACTGCGTGTATTGGCAAACTCAAGGCATTGTCAATGGCCGTGAGCAATCTTCATACAGAAAATGTGAAATATCTCTAAAACCACACCACTTAGAAACAAACCATTTGGCTCACATATAGAAAACATATTCACCAAACAGATTATATTAAATCTATAAGGTTAGGGTTCTGCATTTCTATTAATTTTTAATAAAACTAACGTTTTGCACTGCGCGTATCGGCAAACTCAATGGCAGTGTGCCCTTGTTCTGCAGCCAAGTTGCGCGCGCATACACAATGTTTATAAACATTGAAAGGCATCTATAGGGGAGTGGGCGATCTGTGGAGGTGGTCGGTTAGAGAGGTTTTACTATATACCGCATTGGTCACAATTTTCTAATGATATGGTTCAGCCTGTTTGCCTACCAACAGAGATGCCAGTGACACCGTCAGCTGGCCTGGGCTCCTGTAAGTAGGTCAACTAGCCATGACGCACTTTATTGATATGAACTGAGCGTTCATTGGTCAATCAATATCTTCCATTTTTGTTAGCCATGCAACTAACCGCCCACCAAATTTTGATTGGTGAATGAGTCCTGCCAGGTCATGTGATGTCATGTGATGTCAAGATTGTGTGAAATAGGTCAGCACATATGATACTGTGGTTAGTTAGTTAGTTTTTGTTTGTTGTTTACATCCCAGCAACATCTAAGGTCATTGGATGGGTACCGACTAATGACAGAGTGCACTCATGGTGACTTTATAGTGCTGCCCCACTGGGAGACCATGCCACCCACACCATGACCATGACAATCACATTATCCTGAGACTGAACACACCAGTCCTTGCCTGGTCCTAATAATGCCGAGTGCCTGGCTAGGAAGTGACAAATATCAAATTTGTTGTCATTGGTTTGACGCAACCAGGGTTCGAACCCAGAAACCCATGGGTTCAGATCCCCCTCCGATCTCCCAAAACAGGAGACGGACGCTCAACTCATTCGGCCATCTCGTCTGGTTCAGTTAGTGAGTGAGTGAGTGAGTGAGTGAGTGAGTGAGTGAGTGAGTGAGTGAGTGAGTGAGTGAGTGCGTGCGTGCGTGCGTGAGTTAATCCTTCCAGAATTGGATCAGAAAGCTTCAGTGGTTTGGACTTTCTATAACAAAAAATTAACATAAATTTCTCTTTTCTTTAAAGATACAAAATCCGATGATTATACGGGAATATTTTCGAAAGCTAAAACATTTATCTAGACTTGAACCTGCGTATCCAATTACCACCTTTGATATTGGTGAACTTATGGATAATTTCCTTACGGTTTTCTTGCGTCTTGAATGTCAAAATGGCAGGCAATAACATGACCTAGTTAATATAGCAATGGCCATTGCTCACGGGCACAGAAGACGATGAGGCTGGTTGGGGAAACATGGCTTTTATTCGGTCGCGGCCCCCGGGCCGCAATGGGCATGTACATTGTGGATTGACGACGGGCAGTGGCCAACATAAGGTCATGCAGTGATAACATAATAGCATGAGATGAGAGATGCGACATATGGACAAGTTAAGATATAAGATAAGATATGATGAACAGTTATAAGTAAGATAAGATATGATGAACAAGTACCCCGCTCATTCCCGACAATGGTGCGCACAGAAATTATTATTCATGCTATCAGTTCAAACATCTCCAATTATCACAGAGTTTACTCTGGAACCAAAGCAAATCAGGTTTATATATATATTTATGGTTCACCCTAATAGTAATAATAGGCTAACTAAATAACATTGTTAAAGACAAAATTGTTTAGGGGCGCTGCCGGTACCTACTAATAATAGGCTAACTAAATAACATGTTTAAAGGCAAAATCCTAAACCAACAGATTATGTAATTTCCACAAAAATATAACAATGACAAAAAAACTGCCACTAAAGACCTGGAGCGACACATGGTGTCATGCACACAAAACAAATTGTGGTGCCTGATCAATGGATCAATAGGAATGTGGTTTGATCATCGATTAACAACCACATGCCGGCTCCCTCCCGCACATCGCACTGATCCATACCCAGCTGTGATCCATGTTCAGCTGTTCGCGGTCTGAATTACTCATTGCTGCCAGAGCCGTGTAAATATTAACTATTCACTATTCGCTAAACGGAAGTCCCAGTGTGCAATTCGCGAACAACTGTTGTTGAAAGTCACATAGAAAACTGATGCGACAGTGCGAGCTCAACTATTTTTGTTCATTAAAACATTAATTGATTAAGCATGAGATATTTCAACTGTGGACTTCTATCAGAGTGAAAAATTGATGAAATCATCTGAATTAATATAATAGACGTTAAAAGTCAAACGGAGAGCTTCATGTGGCTGGTTTTTTTCTTTTTGCATTCATCCAATTTTTCAACTTTATGCTAACATAGATAAACACTGGCCCGGATGCAAGAGATGTGGGTTCGAGTCCCGCTCTAGGCGCACTATTTCCCATTTTCATCACCCCCATGACAATACTATTAATAGCGACAAGCATAAATTCTATGAGTCTTTTATAACAGTAAAACCTTTCTAACTGACCACCTCCGCAGATCCACCACTCGCTTTATTTGGGTTCCAAACAATCACCCGTACAATACTGTAGTGGTCTGCACTGACCTCTCAGGCAAGTAACCACATAGACAGGTAGGCGTGGGGAGTGTATTGATATCAGGGAGCCTAGGTGGTGTAATGGTTAGCACACTGGCCCGGAATGCCAAGAGATGTGGGTTCGAGTCCTGCTCTAGGCGCAGTATTTCCCATTTTCATCACCCCCACGACACTGGTTGCCGTGATCAGGATCCTGTACAAGCTTTGCGCTGTATGGTTGTTGAACCTACCCTGTGTATGTATGTGTTAGTGCATTGCCTGTATGTATGTAATTGTAAGCATTACAAGACTTACAATTCCAGGGGGACGAGTGTAGTGGTCTGCACTGACCTCTCAGGCAAGTAACCACATAGACAGGTAGGCGTGGGGAGTGTATTGATATCAGGGAGCCTAGGTGGTGTAATGGTTAGCACACTGGCCCGGAATGCAAAGAGATGTGGGTTCGAGTCCCGCTCTAGGCGCAGTATTTCCCATTTTCATCACCCCCACGACACTGGTTGCCGTGATCAGGATCCTGTACAAGCTTTGCGCTGTATGGTTGTTGAACCTACCCTGTGTATGTATGTGTTAGTGCATTGCCTGTATGTATGTAATTGTAAGCATTACAAGACTTACAATTCCAGGGGGACGAGTGTAGTGGTCTGCACTGACCTCTCTAACCACATAGACAGGTAGGCGTGGGGAGTGTATTGATATCAGGGAGCCTAGGTGGTGTAATGGTTAGCACACTGGCCCGGAATGCCAAGAGATGTGGGTTCGAGTCCTGCTCTAGGCGCAGTATTTCCCATTTTCATCACCCCCACGACAATACTAATGAACGATAAAAAAACCTCCCTAATCCAACCACCTTCCTAAATGGACCATTTCCCGCGTCGGCTCATGACTCGCCCTGTCTAAGAGCCCGTGCGCGCTTTAAATTGTTCCTCTTCGCCCACAGAGCTGCCACCTCCTCCTCCAGCTCCAGCTCTGATAGCGAGAGCGTCAACATGTCCAGGTCTGAGTTAGAGGTGTCACTTTCCGCCGGTTTTACCTCCAGATTCCCCTTTGCGTTAGCCCCACTTCGTGTTTTCCGTTTAACTGGGCTACTATCCACCATAGTGGTGCAGGTAAGCTTATCGCCTTCTGTATGATAGAACCCACAACTACTGCAATACTCTATCGGCATAACCGGTGAGCCGCATAGAGTTGGAAATCGGACCGTGGCCTGGTAGTTTCACACTCGTCCGTCAAGCTAAAAAAAGGTTCAAGTGAATGGCGATTTGGGGAGAAGGGTCCACAGCGACGAAAGGAGCAAAAACGGCTGACCACTGGGTCATATTGAGCATACCCTTGCAGGATGAGTTTCCCATTCATTAATTCCTGATATTGTGTGATTTAAACAGAAGTCGATGTTGATAAATTTAAAATATACTTCAAGCACTTTAATCTGTGCAAAAGATACAAATATATGTGTAAATATGTCTGAACAAGAAACTACTAAAATAATAATGTGATTTTCCCATAATTTTAGCCAATCAGAGCTGTTCTTTTCGATTGCAAATGGCCACCCCTTATGGGAGGCCGCCATTTGCAATATGTTATACGACCATCGTTTCGGTGGAATAAAGTAATAATAAAGTAATAATATTGCATTTGTGCACCATGTTTATGCCAAATTGTTCTTTATTTCTTTTAATTTTGAGTAAAAATTCTATGGCAGCGAGCATTTGTTTTGATATATTATTAACCAATCGCTGACCCCGAATACCTTTGTAGTGGAAACAAGTTCAAAGGAGTTCAACCGTGGCTGGTTGGGTCACAGCCATGGCTGGTTGGGTCGCAGCCGTGGCTGGTTGGGTCACTCCATAGAGCGCTGAATATGCTTATGGATTTGGGCCGGCTCGGCACCGGGAGTGACGGTGGCGCCAGCAGACCCGGAGAAAATTGTATATCAAGGAAGCGAATAAATAAATAAATAATAATAAATAATAATAAAAGGCAGCACCGCCAATTTATATAGACATAATGCTTATATTTCACATAAAGTCGGTCCCATGGTCGGTCGATTTAGAAATATTTTGTCAGTCGATTGATTTAGAGAGGTTTTACTGTATTTGACTCAGCCCCCTGCCACGCCTTGCACATGTAGCGAGTGTTCTGCCCAGTTGGCCACCCAGAACACTGAAAATCCAGACTGCGCCCAAGCAGACACTACAAATAGAACTACAGTAAAACCTCTCTAACTGACCACCTCCACAGATCGACCACTCCCCTATATCGATCACTTTATTTGGGTCGAAACAATACCATTGTATGGATATTCTAATATCCTAACTCCCTAAACCGACCACCTCCCTAAATGGACCCCTTAAAGTCGGTCCCATGGTCGGTCGATTTAGAGGGGTTTCACTGTAGAATCAACAATTTCACACTGCCAGAAGAGAAAGAGCTGTGGAGTGCTGCGATTTCTATTTTTAGCCTCCCAATTAGCGGCTAGGGACTAGTGAAGCGGATAAGCACCTTATCAGCAGACCGCGGAGGTTATCAGCAAATATTGACCTTTAGATAACTGACCTTCGCGTGAACTTAGCCCAATTGCGGGGTAATATTGGCAATGTCAAGGTCGCGCTGGCTGCCAGTAATGGTTGGTTGGGTGGTTGATTGCTGGAGTTTTACGTCCCTCGAAACATCTAGGTCATATCAGGACGGGTACCGACTTGTGACAGTGCACACTCATGGTGACTTCATAGTGCTTCCCCACTGAGAAATCAGGTCGCCAGCACCATGACCTGATATCCCACTCAGTTACATTATCCGGACACTGAGCCAACCAGTCCTTGCTAACCTATTAATGCTGAGCGCCAGGCTAGGAAGCGACAAGTATCAATTTGATAAGTCCCTGGTTTGACTCGACAGAGAACCGAACTGCCAGATGCTAGGCCCACGCTCTACCGATTCGGACACCACGCCTGGTGGATGCCAGTAATGATGGCGGCCAACTAGTTAAACTAGTTACTCGCACAGCACTGTCTCTGTGACAGGACTGCTCGACAACCCAATGGAAAAAGTATCGGATCATTTGGGTTATGGAAATAATCAATATAATAGATTCAAATGAGGGTGATGCAAATGGAGGTGATGCAAATGGGGGTGATGCAAATGGGAAATACTGCACAGGATTTGAACTCACACTTCATGCCATTCTAGGGCTGGCTAGGCATGCAAGATGTCGGTCGGATGAGCAGGTTCAAATCTAGACACGTGCTGTGCTGAGCTTTTGAAAAGTGTATTCTTTTATCAGACTGCAACTTTAACAACTTTGTGAATCGACCGACCATGGGACCGACTTTAAATGGTCCATTTAGTGAGTTTTTTTAATATCGTTACAATGGAATTGTATTGGTGATTGTCTGGGACCCAAATACTTATGACTGGGCAGGATGGACCCAGCATATCAATCCTTCAAGTACATTTAGTAGCCAACTTTCCTTTTTATCTTTTTTTTTGTTTTGTCGGTACAATCACTATTCTCTCATTACCTTAACGTGACTTATTGTATTTTAATGCACACTCGGAATGTTTCACCACCAACACTTTGCTGCAGTTCATAAATTATGCATTTGGTTTTAATTTCTGTGGGGTAGCACAACCTCCCACCACCCCCCCCCACCCCCCCCCCCCCCAAATCAGACTTCCTACCTTTGTAGTTCCTCATCTCCTGCACCGATTGAAAGCGGAGAATGGGAGGATACAGGATAGGACAGGACAGGACGTGGCAGGAGAGGACAGAGTGTCACAGGACAGGATAGGACAGGACATGCCAGGGAAGGACAGGACAGGAGAGGTCAGAGTGTGACAGGACAGGACAGGACAGGGAAGGACTGGAAAGGACAGGACAGGAGAGGTCAGAGTGTCACAGGACCGGACAGGACAGAGTGTCACAGGACAGGACATGACAAGTAGTATGATAAGTCCATAATCAGGGATGAAAGTGGGCTCTGTCAAAAAACGCGGAAATCAAGTCGAGATTTATATCAAGCCGATGGCAAATATCCGCGAAAACGAGGATCACCCCCTCATAAGATTAGCGCTGCCAGGGAATCGAGGGGAAAATACTGGAAGTCAGGTTTCAACTGTTCCATCGATTGTCAACTGGACACGTTCAAATGTCCCAATTCGCACCGCTATAGCCAGTTGTCAATGGAACACGTTCAAATGTCCCAATTACCACCGCTATAGCCGGTTGTCAATGGACACGTTCAAATGTCCCAATTCGCACCGCTATAGCCAGTTGTCAACTGGACACGTTCAAATGTCCCAATTCGCACCGCTATAGCCGGTTGTCAACTGGACACGTTCAAATGTCCCAATTACCACCGCTATAGCCGGTTGTCAATGGGACACGTTCAAATGTCCCAATTCCCACTGCTATAGCCAGTTGTCAACTGGACATGTTCAAATGTCCCAATTCGCACCGCTATAGCCGGTTGTCAACTGGACATGTTCAAATGTCCCAATTCCCACCGCTATAGCCAGTTGTCAACTGGACATGTTCAAATGTCCCAATTCCCACCGCTATAGCCAGTTGTCAACTGGACACGTTCAAATGTCCCAATTCCCACCGCTATAGCCGGTTGTCAACTGGACATGTTCAAATGTCCCAATTCCCACCGCTATAGCCAGTTGTCAATGGAACACGTTCAAATGTCCCAATTACCACCGCTATAGCCAGTTGTCAACTGGACACGTTCAAATGTCCCAATTACCACCGCTATAGCCAGTTGTCAATGGAACACGTTCAAATGTCCCAATTACCACCGCTATAGCCAGTTGTCAATGGAACACGTTCAAATGTCCCAATTCCCACCGCTATAGCCAGTTGTCAATGGGACACGTTCAAATGTCCCAATTACCACCGCTATAGCCTGTTGTCAACTGGACACGTTCAAATGTCCCAATTACCACCGCTATAGCCAGTTGTCAATGGGACATGTTCAAATGTCCCAATTACCACCGCTATAGCCGGTTGTCAACTGGACACGTTCAAATGTCCCAATTCCCACCGCTATAGCCAGTTGTCAACTGGACACGTTCAATAAATAAACACACATACCCATATGCATACTTTCGAACATACATATAACTTGTGTCCTTTTAGTGACAGCCTAAATAATTTCCACAATTCCCTCTAGTCGAATTACTAACTTAGTGCAAGTCTGGCAACACAATCAACAAATGTGGGGAAAAAAAGATTTTTAAAAAAAGAAGATAAATCTCAACCACAAAGCACCACATAAAATACCTTTCATAAAAAGAATAACTACAATAAAAAAACAAACAGATTTATCCTGCCTTGTTCATCGCCTGGCCTGAGTGACCACGTAAGGACCGCGGCTCATTTGCATGCCGACAGGACATGAGGTCTCACGTGACCAGTGACGTGTGAACACGTGGTCGCTCAGCCCTCACGTGACCTGAATGAGATCTACAGACCGTGCCGGAAGTGACGGTCGCTCGGGTCAGCGCTGAGCATGCGCGTGGACGCGACTGGGACTTGTAGGATAGACAGAGCCTCGTTAAGCGTGGCGGGGTGGAGTTCAGGTGAGTGTTCAGGTTACCTGACATGGTGTGAACGGCATACGCTTACCTGGCCTAATAGCGCCAGGTTACCTGGGCAGCGCGCACTACATGCGCAGCATGACGAGTTCTATGTAGATACACGCAGTGAGGTAGATACATACGCAGCATGTTCAGTTATATAGACACAGGGTGAGGTAGATACATATACAGCATGTTCACTTTTATAGACACACGGTGAGGTAGATACATACACAGCATGTTCAGTTATATAGACACAGTGAGGTTAATACATATGCAGCATGTTCAGTTATATAGACATGTGGTGAGGTAAGATATATATGCATCATGTTCAGTTTTATAGACACACGGTGAGGTAGATACATACGCAGCATGTTCAGTTATATAGACACAGTGAGGTTAATACATATGCAGCATGTTCAGTTATATAGACATGTGGTGAGGTAAGATATATATGCATCATGTTCAGTTTAATAGACACACGGTGAGGTAGATACATATGCAGCATGTTCAGTTATATAGACATGCGGTGAGGTAGATACATACACAGCATGTTCAGTTATATAGACACATGGTGAGGTATATACATATGCAGCATGTTCAGTTATAAAGACACACGGTGAGGTAGATACATATGCAGCATGTTCAGTTATATAGACATGTGGTGAGGTAAGATATATACGCAGCATGTTCAGTTTTATAGACACATGGTGAAGTAGATACATATGCAGCATGTTCAGTTATATAGACATGCAGTGAGGTAGATCCATATGCAGCATGTTCAGTTATATAGACACGCGGTGAGGTAGATACATATGCAGCATGTTCAGTTATATAGACACACGGTGAGGTAGATACATATGCAGCATGTTCAGTTATATAGACATGCGGTGAGGTAGATACATACACAGCATGTTCAGTTATATAGACACACAGTGAGGTAGATACATATGCAGCATGTTCAGTTATATAGACACACTGTGAGGTAGATACATACACAGCATGTTCAGTTATATAGACATGTGGTGAGGTAAGATATATATACATCATGTTCAGTGTTATAGACACAGGGTGAGGTAGATACATATGCATGTTCAGTTATATATATACATGCGGTGAGGTAGATACATACACATCATGTTCAGTTATAGACACACGGTGAGGTAGATACATATGCAGCATGTTCAGTTATATAGACACACTGTGAGGTAGATACATACACAGCATGTTCAGTTATATAGACATGTGGTGAGGTAAGATATATACACATCATGTTCAGTGTTATAGACACAGGGTGAGGTAGATACATATGCATGTTCAGTTATATATACACGCGGTGAGGTAGATACATACACATCATGTTCAGTTTTATAGACACATGGTGAGGTAGATACACATGCAGCACACCAAGTTATATAGACACGCAGTGAGGTACTCAGGTAGATACATATGCAGCACACCAAGTTATATAGACATGCAGTGAGGTAGATACATATGCAGCACACCAAGTTATATAGACACGCAATGAGGTGCTCAGGTAGATACATATGCAGCACACCAAGTTATATAGACATGCAGTGAGGTAGATACATATGCAGCACACCAAGTTATATAGACACACAGTGAGGTAGATACATATGCAGCATGCTGTGTTATAACTTATATAGATATGTGGTGAGGTAGATACATATGCAGCATGCTGTGTTATATAGATATGTGGTGAGGTAGATACATATGCAGCATGCTGTGTTATATAGATACGTGGTGAGATATGCAGCACACCAAGTTATATAGACACATGGTGAGATATGCAGCACACCAAGTTATATAGACACATGGTGAGATATGCAGCACACCGAGTTATATAGACACATGGTGAGATATGCAGCACACCGAGTTATATAGACACGTGGTGAGATATGCAGCACACCGAGTTATATAGACACATGGTGAGATATGCAGCACACCGAGTTATATAGACACATGGTGAGGTAGATACATACGTATGTGATCGGCGGACCTTTGCCCTGGACAAACAATTTTTCAACTTACAAACTGCCTTTTTTGTGTCATTGCAGTCAGTATCCCTTCGGTGTCATGACATCTGCTAAGTCAGGACAAGATTGATCTGGAAACAGATTTGTCAACTAAAGTCAGATACAACTAACTGTACACCGCTACACTGATTTATACTAGTTATAGCCACCCACCCACCAACACACCACGCACTGCCACCCACTTAAAACACGCGAACATCACCACACACACATACAACCCCACACCACCACCCACAAACCTAACACTCACACACCTACACACAGTACAACGCACCCACCCACCCACCTACACACACGCAAACATCACCACACACACATACAACCACACACACTTACATGCCACGCACCCAACCAGCACTCACACCACCCACAAACATCACCACACACAACCACACACCACCACCCACAAACCTAACACTCACACACCTACACACAGTACAACGCACCCACCCACCCACCTACACACGCGCAAACATCACCACACACACACATACAACCACACACACTTACATGCCACGCACCCAACCAGCACTCACACCACCCACAAACATCACCACACACACATACAACCACACACCACCACCCACAAACTTAACACTCACACACCTACACAGTACAACGCACCCACCCACCTACACACACGCAAACATCACCACACACACATACAACCACACACACTCACATGCCACTCACACACCCACCACTCACAAACACCCACCTATCCACACACACACCTACCACTCGCGCCACCCACAAACACACACACCACCACCCACAATTAACACCCATACACACCACCACCACCCACCCACAACTCACACACACCACTTACCACTCACACCACACCCACCGACATCCACAACCCCCCGCCCACCACCACCACCCACACACATACAACCGCCCCCCCCCCCCCACACACCTGTGCGGGTCCCCAGCCAGGTCCGCGTGTAGGTAAGTAGGTACGCGTATTAATAAACTCAGGACAGTCGAGAGCAGCTCAGGAATAGCTCAGGACAGGTGACCTGGGTACACCCCCTCCCTCCCCCACCACATCGCCCAGTCCTCTCCACCCCCACCTACCTCCCCCACCCCCACAAACACCGCACACCACCAGACACGTCACCACTAGCTGGAGGGGGTGGGGGGTATGTGTTTTTTAAGTGATGAATTTATTTACCCTGATCATAACGGATGAGTGTGTCAACACTTCGTTTTCAGCGCTGGGTAGCACTAGTCAAAATTGATTAAAATCAACTAACCCTGTTCTTTCTGTCTGCATGCATGCATGCATGCAATGTAATGTATGTAATGTATGTAATGTATGTAATGTATGTAATGTATGTAATGTATGTATGTATGTATGTGTGTAATGTATGTATGTATGTAATGTATGTATGTACGTAGGTACGTATGTATGTATTATGTATTTATGTAGTTATGTGTGTGTATGTGTGTATATAGTTATGAATGTGTATGTCTGTATGTATGTATGCATGTGTGTGTGTGAGTGTATGTGTGAGTGAGTAGATGACTACGGGGATGACCAGGGTTCGAACCGGCAACACTATAAAGCCGTCACACGTGGATCAAATGCCCCGAGATAACCTGAGATGTTGATAGGAAGGAAAACGCCATTCATTCATTCACTTCCACACCACCTTAGAGCCTCTAATGCGTCACTCTCCGCCCGAGTCTACAGCAGGACGAGTCACTCTCCTGCCTGAGTCTACAGCAGGACGAGTCACTCTCCTGCCTGAGTCTACAGCAGGACGAGTCACTCTCCTGCCTGAGTCCACAGCAGGACGAGTCACTCTCCTGCCTGAGTCCACAGCAGGACGAGTCACTCTCCTGCCTGAGTCTACAGCAGTATGAGTCACTCTCCTGCATGAGTCTACAGCAGGACGAGTCACTCTCCTGTATGAGTCTACAGCAGGACCGGTCACTCTCCTGCCTGAGTCTACAGCAGGACGAGTCACTCTCCTGCCTGAGTGTACAGCAGGACGAGTCACTCTCCTGCCTGAGTCTACAGCAGGACGAGTCACTCTCCTGTCTGAGTCTACAGCAGGACAAGTCACTCTCCTGGCTGAGTCTACAGCAGGACGAGTCATTCTCCTACCCGAGTCTACAGCAGGTTGAGAGACACTATTTTCTCACCACCTAGTGGATCAAGTCAATTATGAAATACTACGTCATTAACTTGGGGGGGTGCTATAATTATATATATATATAGCCAGGTTATATTGCACTGTATGTCACAGTGAACCTGGTGGCAACATTAGTGAAAGGTAGGCTAGATGCGCATGTGTACAGCTGGCTGCCTTTGTGCGTCTGGCAAGAGTTGTTTTGTTCGGTCGTAGATTAGAAGCGGATGAAGCAACTTCTTCCTTCTGAATCCCCACTGGAGAAAAAGAAGGGAGCTATCAGCCCTTGAAAGTGTGAGCAGGTGTGTGTGTGTGTGTGTGTGTGTGTGCGTGTGTAAGTAAGTGAACTACTTTTTTCTGCTCCTGAATTGACTCGTCCTGCTGTAGACTCAGGCAGGAGAGTGACTCCTCCTGCCGTAGACTCAGGCAGGAGAGTGACTCGTCCTGCCGTAGACTCAAGTAGAAGAGTGGCCCTTCTTTCATCTGTAGACTCAGGTAGGAGAGTGGCTCATCCTGCTGTAGACTCTGCTCTGTTTCTAAGAGACCAGTGAAGTGTGTTCTATTCTGTACCTACACCAGCGAGCGATGTTATGTTGTATACCTACACCAGTGAGTGATGTTGTGTTGTATATCTACACCAGTGAGCGATGTTATGTTGTATACCTACACCAGTGAGCAATGTTATGTTGTATACCTACACCAGTGAGTGATGTTGTGTTGTATATCTACACCAGTGAGCAATGTTGTGTTGTATATCTACACCAGTGAGCAATGTTGTGTTGTATACCTACACCAGTGAGTGATGTTATGTTGTATACCTACACCAGTGAGCAATGTTATGTTGTATACCTACACCAGTGAGAGATGTTATGTTGTATACCTACACCAGTGAGAGATGTTATGTTGTACACCTACACCAGTGAGAGATGTTATGTTGTATACCTACACCAGTGAGAGATGTTATGCTGTATACCTACACCAGTGAGCAATGTTATGTTGTATACCTACACCAGTAAGCGACGTTGTGTTGTATACCTACACCAGTGAGTGATGTGTTGTATACCTACACCAGTGAGCAATGTTGTGTTGCATACCTATACCAGTGAGTGATGTTGTGTTGTATACCTACACCAGTGAGTGATGTTGTGTTGTATACCTACACCAGTGAGCAATGTTATGTTGTAAACGTACACCAGTGAGAGATGTTGTGTTGTATACCTACACAAGCGAATGATGTTATCTTGTATACCTACAACAGTGAGAACAATTTTGTTTTATACGCTGGCAAGCGTGGTTTTATTCTATACCTACACGACTAGCAAGGAATGTTCTATATCTATACTGGCGAGCCATGTTATGTTCTATAGCTAAACCAGTTCTTGATATTCTGTTCTGCTATGCCTTGAAACCAACTAGCCCAGTGAGCAATGTCGTGTTCTATATTAACACGAACAGGCAGTGTTTGTATAAATCTACCTGATGTTCTATTGTCGATTTGTTTGTTTGTTTGTTGTTTTACGTCCTAGCAACATCTAAGGTCATATCAGGACGGGTACCGACTTGTGACAGTGCGCACTCATGGCGACTTTATAGTGCTGTCCCACTGGAAACCCAGGCCGCCGGCACCATGACCTGGTATCCCACTCAGTCACATTATCCTGACACTGAGCACACCAGTCCTTGCCATGTCCTAATAATGCCGAGCAACTGGCTAGGAAGCAACAAGTATCAATTTTTAAGTCATTGGTTTGACTCGACTGGGGTTCGAACCCACGACCCCACGATCTACCAGCACGGGAAACGGACGCTCTAACTCATTCGCCCATCCCGTCTGGTTTGTAGATCTTCACAAGCGAGCAATGTTACGTTCTATATCTATACCAGTGATCAATGTTACGTCCTATATCTACACAAGTGAGCGGTATGCTGTTCGATATTTAAACCAGCTATTGATGTTATATTATATACCTACACCAGCGAGCAACAACAATATGTTCTATATCTATACCAGTGATCAATATTACATCCTATATCTACACAAGTGAACGATGTGCTGTTCAATATCTAAATCAGCTATTGATGTTATATTATACACCTACACCAGCGAGCAACAACAATATGTTCTATATCTATACCAGTGACCGATGGTACATTCCAAATCTACACCAGTGACCGATGTGCTATTCGATATCTAAACCAGGTATTGATGTTCTATTCTGAACCTACACCAACAACCAATGTTACATTTGATATCTACATAGGCGAGCAATGTTCTGTTTGATATGTAAACCAGCTATTGATGTTCTATTCTGTACCGACACCAGCGACCATTTTGCTCTCTCTCTCTCTAAACCAGTAACCGATATCGTGTTCTGAAACCAGTGGGGGCCTTCTTTCCTGTTCTCTCCCTGAACCAGCAACTCTCATGGATGCAAATGAAAATACAACCGAGTTGAATCAATTCTCAGGCGTATACTGTTCTAACCGGCTTGACCTCCCCTGCCCCCTACCCCCCCACACCCCCACCCCCAGCGAACCTGATACCCCTGTCACACTACAACGTTTCTCTCCAACCCGCGTCGACGTGTGTCACTTTTTGGCGAAACGTTGGGAAATGTTAGGAGGACGTTATGAGGACGTCGGTACACGTCGGTACACTATCCTGGACGTTGACAGTCGCCGGAGGACGTCGGGGAGCGTAGCAGGTCGCTAGATGTTTTTAGCATGTAAAAAAAAAAAACGACCCACAACGCGCGTCAACGCGCGGGTTCCAATATTATGGCGACGTCAGAAGGACGTCGACAGCGCTGGAATAACGTTATGCGAATGCTAGGCAGTCGCCGCGCGCACGTGAGGGTCGTCTCCACACGTTGCACCAAATGGTTGCTTTGTTGTTTTACGTCCTACCAACATCTAAGGTCATATCGTGCCAAACTTTTTTTTTTTTTCCTCACTCGTCGACTAACGTTGGCCGCGCGCGAATAACGCGCTGCGCTGACGCCAAACTTTTCCCCCAAACCGCCGAAAAGTTGGACGTGTCTCGACGCGTAGAAGATATTTTGCGCACTGACGGCGCGCCGGCGAGAAGCGTCGTAGTGTGACAGGGCCATGACCAGACGGGATGGCCGAATGAGTTGAGCGTCTGGTTCCCCTTTTGTGAGATCATGGGATCTGAACCCACAGGTTCGAACCTTGGTCGAGTCACACCAATGACGTACAAATTTATACTTGTCGCTTCCTAGCAAGGTGCTCGACATTATTAGGATAGGGCAAGGACTGGTTGGCTCAGTGTTGGGATAATGTGACTGAGTAGGATATCAGGTCATGGTGCTGGCAGTCACAATGAGTGCGCACTGTCACAAGTCAGTACCCGTCCTGATATTACCTTAGCTGTTGCCACAACGTAAAACGCCAACGACCCCCCCACCCCGGGGCCCCTCCCTCCACAGGCCGTCAGGATGGGTTCGGGGCGAGGCGCGGCTGTAGTCGACACCTGGTGGACACGCCCCCTGGTGGGAGCAGCGGGCTCCATCTAACACCCTACACAGAGGCGTCATGAGAAGCCGTAGCTGGTTCAAGGCGCATGTGTGTGTGAGGGGGGGGGGGGGGCGACGGGGGGAGGGGGGGGGAGGAGTGAGGCGGGTTGGAAGGTGGAGGGAGGAGGGTGGAGGGGGAAGCAGGAAACAGGGGAGAGGCGAGAAGGGGATGGGAGAGGGAGGGGGAGGGGGGAGGGAAAGGGGATATGGGAGATCGGGGAGGGGTAGGGGAGAGGTGGGTTGGTTGTTTGGAGTTTTACGTCCTGGCAATATCTAAGGTCATATCAAGACAGGTACCGACTTGTGACAGTGTGCACTCATGGCAACTTTATAGTGCTGCCCCACCGGGAGACCAGGCCACAAGCACAATGACCAGATATCCCACTCAGTCACATTATCCTGACACCGAGCCAACAAGTCCTTGCTCTATCCTAGAAATGTCAAGTGCCAGGCTCGAAAGTGCCAAGCATCAATTTTGTAACACCAGCCGACCTATATGAGGTATTCAAATAAGGTACATTAAGAAGTTTAACTTGGTTGTCCTTTAAAAAGCAGCATCGATGGCGTTGAAGCAACATGCACTTGTGATAAGTTATGACACTCCCACAACTCAAGCGCGGCCTGCACCTTCACCCACCCACCCACCCCATCAGGATGAACCCATGAACCTCTGGGTCACCAGTAAGGAGTGGCCTTGGGCAACACGCGCGTAGCCACAAGCCAAATACATAAATATGTATTTTAAATCTCTCTCTCTCTTTCTGTATATATATATATATATATAAATTTACATAAATATATACACATGTATATTTAAATTTATATATATATATATATATAAATACACATATGTATACAAGCATAAGTCTATACAATTATACATGTATATAATTATACCTGTATATGTGCATAGATATATGCAATCTGATACATGAGTATAATAAATAAATTACACTAGTAAAAATATACATGAGAATATAACACATGTAATATATATACTCACACATATACAAAATCATAGATGAATATATATGTATACATATATATTCAATTATAGATGTACATATACCTATACACATACAATTATACATATATATCTTTTTTTTTTTAGTATACACATTTTATAAATAAATATATGTTGGTTGGTTGGTTGTTGGTGTTTTACGTCCTGGCTGCATAGAAGGTCATATCAGGATGGGTACTGACTTGTGACAGCACACACTCATGGCGACTTTGTAGTGCTGCCCCACTGGGAGGCCAGGCCTCCAGCACCATGACCTGATCTCCCACTCAGTCACATTATCCTGACACTGAGCCAACCAGTCAAATATATCTGAATCAATTAAATACTCAGGGGTCCATACCACCTTCATGCTGTGCCATGCACATATTCTGCACATACCTAATTTTAAAATATAATAATAATAATAATAAATTATGGTGCTGATACCATAATAATAATAACAAAAATAATAATTAAAAATAATGATAATAATAAAAAATTATGACAATAATAATAATAATAATTTTGAAAAAATTCAAAATGGTGTTAGCTCCTGTGGATTGCTGGTCCTCCTGGCCCGTCCCTAGTCCCTTGGGCGAGCACCAGCAGGCACTCCTCCCAGCACCACCGCCCCAGGCAGTCTCACCGCTTTATATTATTAGTTACGGCTAACTCATCCATATATTCAACTTTACCGCATGATATGGATTTCAGGCACGGTGTGGGTATAGTGACACCAATAGCAAAGCGAGCTTTTCGAGTCAGCCTACGTCACACGCAAATTCTCAATTAGCCCTCGACGATGCATACACGTACGCATGCGCATTCGTCAATGCCTATAAGTATAACCGCCCTTTCCAAACCCTGGTGTGAGTGACCGAGACACATAGCAATATTATGTGATATACGATTGACTCAATTCCTGCATAATTATTATTTTTCTTTCTCCGCATGGTTTGTCAGTGATATATAGCATGGGTGCTTAATGTCAGTTTTTATTTGCACATTTACAATAATTTTCGATTTTCCAGTAGATATCACATAGGAAATTAATACTATTAATGATAATAAGGTATTTTGAGTATATATATACACTTACTAAATAATATTGAATGCAACTAGATTAAATATTTTATGTAGGTGAATATTATAAGATTACAATAAAACCTCTCTAAATCGACTGACCTTGGGACCGACATTAAGCGGTCCATTTAGGGAGGTGGTCGCTTTAGGGAGTTGGAATATAGTTACAGTGGTATTGTTGGAACCCGAATAAAGCGATCGATATAGGACAGTGGTCAATCTGGGAAGGTGGTTGGTTAGGGAGGTTTTACTGTACATGAATGATTGTGTGGGTGGTCAAAATCCAGCCTACTTTGCATATTCAGGTATTAAATACAATGTGCCAACACTCAGAAGAAACCATCAATACCCAAACGATCGCCTATACAATACCATTGTAACGAAATGAAAAACTCCCTAGACCAACCACCTCCCCAAATAGACCATTTAAAGTCAGTCCCATGGTCGGTCGATTTAGAGAGGTTTTACGGTATAAACATCCGGGGCCTAGGTTGGGATTTTCCGGTGTTACGCGGACGGAATAAAACGCTATTGAAATAAAAGGCGATGGAATCAAATGCTACAAAACACCATATATTTTAAGGAAGAGGGGGAGGGGGAATGTGTAATATTAAGTAGTACGCAGCTGCGTAGCTGCGTGTATTATATATATATATATATATATATATATATATATATATATATATATATATATATATATAGATAGAAGCTATGCCCTTTTACAGGATTTATAAAAAAATTAAAATAAAAACATTTCTCCTTCTGCGTCTTTACACGTGAACGCTGTCCACCCAATTGTCCATGTATCGCAAGTCCTAAGGAGAACGGTAAATATGGGCTGGGCCGTGCTCGGTCAGAGTGAGGGGAGGGGGGGGGGGGGGGGGGGGGGGTAGAGCAAACAGTACGTACGCCCCCCCCCCCACCCCCCACCCTCACCCACCCAGCCTCCGACCCAGGCCCGGCCGACACGCCTAAATGTGTGACCCCGTAGGGCTAACCCAGTGTTGGCGCGTGATTTAGGTCCGAGTAGTTCCTATCCCTGCCGCCAGGTGACAGGGATACATGTTAGCGATTTACCTCAGAGCTGCTACACTGGTCCCATGAGGACATCATTGGTGCGCTTATATACTGCACACCTAAGCCAGCACTCGCAGCTGAGTGTCACGGTGACACACACACACACACACGCACACGCACACACTGCTGATGCGCTCTATTCAAACTCAGTGCCCACTGTAGACTCGAGCGCGAACTATTTGCATAAATATATAGATAAATATACGAATATCACTATATACATATACGCTTCTATCATATATATTTATTACACTATATATTTATATACCATACTATATACGGATAAGCCTATATACGCATACACTTATATAAGTTTGTTGTTTTACGTCCTAGCAACATCTAAGGTCCACTTATATAATAAATATATATAACTGGTGGGGGTGTCTATTCAGGGTATATAATAGCATTAAAGAGTGAGTAAATTGCACCCCCAACGCACACCTGAAAAAAAGGTCTATTATATTAACAACAGTGTCCTGCAGTCGCCTAGTAGACGCAAAGTCTGTGATTGGTGATCAGCAACAGGTTTAGTTTGTTTGTTAATTTGTTGCTGGTTTTATGTCCTAGCAACATTTAAGGGATTTGTCAAAGGCAAATCAGCATGTTAACACAACCCTAAAAATGGGAATATATATATCCAAGTGAAACTTTTAGTAAAAGTAATTGACCATCCCGAAAACAAATTAATCTATACCTAAAACATCAAATATTCCAATTTTATATTATTTTTATATCCCCAAATTATATTATTATAGGAATCGATCCACAACAGATGAGAATAATTTATCCTACATTTTATCACAGACAGAAACAGACGACTTCTATGGGGGAAGTTGTCTTATCAACCTTACTGTAACAACTCCTCCCTGCCCAGCTCCACTCCTGCTACTTCAATTGTTGTCAATCACAACCCGCAGAAATTGTCTTTATTTTGAAACTGTATCAGCAGCAACATTGTGACTATAGGCCACAGGTACAGCCCTAGGAACATGGCGACAGGAGCTAGCGGCACAACCATGGACCACAGGTACATCCTTATCACCATGGCAACAGGAACCAGCACCGCAACTATAGAAACAGGCACATCCCTGTCACCATAGGACCAGGAGCCAGCAGCACGACGATGGCCACAAGTACAGCCCTGTTACCATAGCGACAAGAGCTAGCAGCATGACTATGGGTGACAGGTACAGTCCTATTACCATGGTGACATGAGCCAGCACCGCAACTACAGACAACAGGTACATCCCAGTTACCATGGCCCATGGCAATAGGAGCCAGCAGTGTGCCTACAGGCCACAGGTAGAGCCCTGTCACGATGGCAACAGGAGCCAGCAGCGCGATTACAGGCCACATGTACAGCCATCAACATGGCAATAGGAGCCATCAGCGCGACTACAGGCCACAGGTATAGCCCTATCACCATGGTAACGGGAACCAGCAGCACAACTACAGACCACAGGTACAACCCTGTTACCATGGCGAGAGGAGCCAGCAGCATTATTCTAGGCCACAGGCACAGCCATGTCACCAAACGACATGAGCCAGCAGCATGACTACAGGTCACAGGTACAGCCCTGTTACCATGGCGACAGGAGCCAACATCGCAACAGGAGCCAGCAGTGTGATTACACACCACATTTACACAGTCCTATCACCATGGCGACATGAGCCAGCAGCGTAAGTACGGGCTACAGGTAGAGAGCCCTGTCACCACAGCGACAGGAGCCAGCGGCATGACTACAGGGCACAGGTACAGCTCTGTCACCATGGCGACAGGAGCTAGCGGCACAGCCCTGTGAACATAGCAATAGGAGCCAGCTAAAAGTGTATTACTGATGTGGGATGGCGCTATGTAGTATAATGTACATGAGAACTACTCACACACAAACTATAAATATCCCTCAGGTCGACAGCTGTGCTGTCACTTTGTGCGTCTGTGTTTCAACGGCACATGTCACAAGTGAGTACATGCATAGTACATATTTTTTATATAATATATAATAAATATAATATATATAGCAGATAATATATAGAATATATATTAACTATTATACATATATGTTATGTCTAATATATGAAATGTACAAGAATATAATATATATTATATAAAAAATCTATATAAATGTACCTACATATGTATAAATAACGTGTGTGGCTAGATAACTAAGCCTAACTAGGGAAGTACGCCTCAATAGAGAAGTAAGCCTCAATAGAGAAGTAAGCCTCAATAGAGAAGTAAGCCTCAATAGAGAAGTAAGCCTCAATAGAGAAGTAAGCCTCAATAGAGAAGTAAGCCTAGACAGAAGTATACCTACATCGAGAATTAAGCCTATCTAGAGAAATATGCCTAAACAGAGAAGTCGACCTACATAGAGAATTAAGCCTGGATAGAGAAGTCTATTTAGAGAAGTAAGCATAGATAGAGGAGCAATCCTAGCTAGAAGCAAGCCTTGATATAAGTAAGCCTAGATAGAGAAATAACTCTAGATGGAGCAATAATTCTAGATTGAGAAGGAGACCTACATAGAGAAGTATATCTAGAGAAGTAAGCCTAGATGGAGCAATAATTCTAGATTGAGAAGTAGACCTACATAGAGAAATATATCTAAAGAAGTAAGCCTAGATGGAGAAATAATTCTAGATTGAGAAGTAGACCTACACAGAGAAGTATATCTAGAGAAGTGAGCCTAGATGGAGAAATAACTCTAGATTGAGAAGTAGACCTACATAGAGAAGTATATCTAGAGAAGTAAGCATAACCAGAGAAGTACACCTGAATAGAGAGAGTAAGCCTAGATAGAGAGGTATCAAACAAGCAAACAGACAGACAGACAAACAAGCAAACAGACAGACACACCTCATAATAGAACCGACGCTGGCAGTGTACACACAGCGGAGCCTCGCTTTGGACTCACCTTGTTCACGAACGCCGGGGGCCGGGACTGCTACGACGAGAGCAGTGCACAGACGGGACGCAATCACGGTAAAAGCCGCCCAACTGACAACTCGCGAACTGCCGCTTCGCCCGCCAACCGCTAGGGTGCGCTTCGCCGATATGCACGCGTGTATTAATACGCTGCTAGGCTCCCAAACCTCCACGGTTTGCGGATGCGATGCGGCGTGGGGTGGGGAGTGGGTGATGGTGGGGTGAGCCGAGATGCAGTGATAGCCAATACTGCCCGATAATGTGTGGTGTATGTTGTGTTGTGTGATGTCGAAAAGCCTGGGGCTGGGCAGGGCTGGGCTGGGCTTGGCTGGGCAGGGCAGGGCAGGGCAGGGCAGGGCAGGGCAGGGCAGGGCAAGGCAAGGCAGGGCAGGGCTGGGCAGGGAGAAGACAGACAGGTAGGTGGGTGCGTAGAAGGCTGGCAGGTAGAGTAGGTAGTTAGTTGTCCACGTGTACCAATCTCGACTCCTCCAACGGGTCCCGTCGTGTGCGGACTGTGTGGACCGTGCGGTCTGTGCGGACCGTGTGGACCGTGCGGACTGTGTGTGGACTGTGTGTGGACTGTGACTGGACTGTACGGACTGTGACTGGACTGTGTGGACGGTGCGGACTGTGTGGACTGAATGTGGACTGTGCGCCACGTCTCCCGCTCTTATCTCTGTACGCACGGAGCGGAGCGTCCGGGAAACTCGAGACCCCCCCCCCCCCGCCCTCCCGTATTACTCCCCCCCTCCGCGCTCCCCACATTGTCACCATCCTTCCTAATGCCACTTTGAACCTCTACCTACTGCTCTCCTCCTTCCCTCCTCCCCTCACGGCCCTCCCTACCCTACCTCCTACTGCCCATACCCACCCCTTACTGCCCATACCCTACCTCCTACTGCCCCTACCCACCCATTACTGCCCATACCACTCCTTACTGCCCCATCCCATCCCTTACTGCCCCATCCCACCCCTTACTGCCCATACTCTACCTCATACTGCCCATACCACCCCTTACTGCCCATACACACCCCTTACTGCTCCTACCCACCCCTTACTGCCCCTACCATACCTCATACTGGCCATACAACCCCTTACTGCCCATACTCTACCTCCTACTGCCCCTACCCACCCCTTACTGCCCCTACCCTACCTCCTACTGCCATACCCACCCCTTCTGCCCCTACCATACCTCATACTGCCCCATACCCCCCGTCCCCTTACCGCCAATACCCTACCTTCTCCCGACCCCCCCCCCCCCCTCTCCATCCCTAACTTCCCTCTTCCTGCTTCCACCTCTTACTGCCCCGTCTCCAACCCTTACTGTCTCCTGCCCCCCCCCCCCCTCCCCATCCCTTACTGCCCTCCTATCTCCCTCAACCCCCCCCCCCGCTCCCCAAAGCACACCTCACATACCTGTAACGACTATCTGCTACACTGGTCCCACCGCCCACTGGGCATCACTCACACTCCCCCCTCACACACACACACCTACACTCACTCACTCACTCACTCACTCACTCACTCACTCACTCACTCACACACACACACCCTCCCAGTGTGACGAGCTGAGTGCGGGTTGCTTTTTTTGGCTCGGCCTTAGTTATAAGTTTGAGAGTTGGTTGCTGGTGGTGGTTGAGGTCCCGTACTATAGGAGTGAGCGTGAGAAGGACTGGGAAGGAGTGGGAAGGAGTGAGAGGGAGTGAAGAGAAGAGGAGAGGAGTGGAGAAGAGAGAATAGAAGACAAGATCGAAGAGAAGAGAGGAGAGAAGACAAGACAAGACAAGACAAGAGGGGAGAACACAGGAGAGGAGAGAAGAGCGAAGAAGAGAGAAGAGAGGAGAACGAGACGAGAGGAGAAGAGACGAGAAGAGCCAAGAAGAGACGAGAGGAGGAGAGAAGAAGAGAGAAGAAGAGAAAAGAAGAGAAAAGAAGAGAAGAAGAGAGAACGAGAAGAGAAGGGGCAAGGGATGGGGAAAAGGAGGTGAGGAGAAAAGAGAAGGAGAGGAATGGAGAAGGAAGGAGAGGGAGGAGGGGAAGGAAAGGAGAGGGGGAGTGGAAGAGGAGGGGAGGGAAGGAGGGTGGAGAGGAGGGAAGGGGAGGAAAGGAGAGGGGAGGGAGTAGGGTTTTACTTCGGCTTAAGGCTACATTCCTTAGACGCGGTATGGGGTATGCGGCATGCAAATGCGGCAAAAAATCTAAAAGCATCTAAGTCAATGGAGGTGATTCCAAATGTCCGAATGCGAATGCGAATGTGGCAACTGAATCGGTCCATGTAGCCATCGGTGCGGCATGCGAATGCGAATGCTGCTGCGTTTGCCATAGAAAACGGTGTTAGAGAAACCTGACACTGTGTGGGGATGTGGGTGAACGGACCCAACCCGTTCGCATAGCGCATTCGCATGCCGCATACTGCGTGTAAGGAATCCTAGCTTTATGCTATACTAACTGTTGTTTATCCTGTGCCTAATAGCAATATGCGCTCAAATAATGTGTGCAGAGGGTGTGCACGGCGTGTGTGTGTGTGTGTGTGTGTGTGTGTGTGTGTGTGTGAAGCGTGACTGTGTGTGTGAAACGTGTATGTGAAGTGTGTGTGTGAGTGTGAATGTGTGTGTGTGTGTGAAGTGTTTGTGTGAGTGTGTGCGTGTGTATGTGAAGTGTGTGTGAAGAGTGTGTGAGTGAGTGAGTGAGTGTGTGTATATGGGTATGTGAGTGTGTATGTGTGTGTATGTGTATGTGTGTGCACACAGTTCTACGCTGAATGTTGATCAGTACAGTAAGGTTTGAACGTCCGCTCACGGAGCTCTTAAGGAAACTGTTTGATAAGAGCTGATAAGCAGGAAACTGGGTCACTGGAGACGTGGCGGCAGGTAGAGGTCCTTATCTGTCCGTGAGTCACGGGGCGGCCCACTGACCCGCCACCTAGCGGGAATGCGCAGTGTGCATCGCGACACCTGATTGGTTGGTTGTTGGGAGTTTTATGTCCTGGCAATATTTAAGGTTATAGCAGGATGGGTACCGACTTGTAACAGTGCGCACTCATGGCGACTTTATAGTGCTGCCCCACTGGGAATTCAGGCCCCCAGCACAATGCCCCGATATCTCAGTCAGTCAATTATCCTGACATTGAGCTAAACCAGTCCTTGCCATATCCTATTATTAATGTCGATCGCCAGGCTAGGAAGAGACAAGTATCAATTTTATAAGGTGTTGGCATGACTCGACTGGGAACCGAACTCATGATCTCCCACACACGAGGCCTGCGCTCTACTGATTCGGTCGCGACACATGAAGCATTTATTTAAAGTATTCAATTCTACAGGGATGGACGTGACGTCTAGCGATAGCGGCAACAAAAACCTGCCCGCACCCAACCACCTGTATTGTCACATGGGCCGGAACTTGGAAGACCAGTGCCACGGCGCTGACAAAATACTTTATTCAATGAATAAACAATATTTACAACAACAAAAAACAGAAAACAAAAACACGTCCAGTATTTTCTCTTCAGAGGGATTGTTTGTTTGTTTGTTGTTGTTTTACATCCTAGTAACATCTAAAGTCATCAGGACGAGTACCGACTTGTGACAGTGCGCACTCATGGTGACTTTATAGTGCTGCACAACTGGGATACCAGGCCACCAGCACCATGACCTAATATTCCACTCAGTCACATTATCCTGACACTGAGCCAACCAGTCATTGCCATATCTTAATATTAATAATGCCAAGTGCCTGGCTAGGAAGGAACAAGTAGCAATTTGTAAGTCATTGGTTTGACTCGACCAAGGTTCAAACCCACGTTCCCATGGTCTACCAACACAGGAGACGGATGCTCTAACTCATTCGGCCATCCCGTCTTCAGAGGGAAGGGGAGAAGAAGGAAAACTGGAGAAAACTGTTTGCAAAGCCATCTATAGCCCCCTTCACACTGGCGAGTTAAGTCGGCTTAACTAGTTCGCCTCCTATAGTTCGACTCAAATTGGTCGTGTGGATGTGATGTTGGGGTGACTTAGGCATGAGGCGACTCAGCTAGTTCGCTTCAACTAAACCACCTCTCGATGTTGTTTAGATGAACCGAACTAACTTAAGTCGGCCCATCTAGCTTGTGTGGACGGTAGCGGTTTACTTGAGGCGGATTAAGGACGTCACACGCATGCGCAGTCGAGACCTGAGTTTGTTGACTTTCCGGTCGATCAAAAGCGCATATTATATAATTTGGTCTATGATACAGCTAGCTGTGCACAGATATTTTTTTCATGATTTATTTTAAGGTTTTCACTGCCCAGGAGAAGTTTTGACCGTTCCAAACCAATACGATTCAAGGCTGCATTCCATATACGCGTAATGCGAATGCGACAACAAATCGAAACGCCTTGAAACCTATGAGCTACATTCCATATACGCGTAATGCGAATGCGAATAAAATCCATTATCCCGATCGCTCCATGTAGCGATCGGTGCGTAATGCGTAAAGGTGGTGCGAATAGAAAGTCCTCAGTCGCCTTTGTCCATTGATATAAGGTTGGAGGAAGCGACTGATAATTACGGACAGCCGGGACTAGGTGGAGCGCGGACCTGTTAGGAAGCAGTCTCCAATGCTGCTGAGTGGAAACATATAGTAGTGGTGGGTGGTGGGGGTTCGGGTTGCTAAAAATGCTACCAGAGCCACAAAAATATGAATACTTATCTATAATTTGGTTATAATAAAGGTAGGAACCCCCATGTGACGTACAAAAAGTTACATAGATATAAATGCAATATTTGGTCATATACAGAGCAGTATGGAGAATAATTGTTTATTTTTATTTTTTAAATATAGCCAGTCGTGTGCCGCATAACGCAATACGCATTACGCGTATATGGAATGCTGGCATTCGCATAACGCATAACGCGTAATGCATAACGCATTATGCATTACGCGTATATGGAATGCAGCCTTCAGTCCATACATATCTAGGTCGATCCCACACTCTCTCGTGGCGACGTCGACTAACAGAAACTGGCACTGGTTAGTATGGACTTCCTCATGCGCAGATATCGATTTCCGCCTTAAACCGCCCCAAGTACTTCATGTGTGGACAGGACGCCGAGTTCGCCTCCTCTAGTTCGTCTTATCTAGTTCGGCCTAAAGTTGTGTGTGTGAACAGGGCTTATGATGCCCCAACAACCCTGGCGGTTATGGCATTGATGATGTTGATGTTGCTGTTGATGATGATGATTATTAATTTTTCTTTAGAAAGCCTATAGGTCACTATTCTTTGTTTAACTCGCTGAAGCTGTGACCCGGCATTCTGGGTCGCTGCTTCAGTCCTTCCTGACGGACCAGCGAAATTCAGAGAACACATGTCAAGAGAGATTTAAATTGTCAACGGCTGAACCATTTCCTATTTCGATTTTTATTTGATCTGTTTTTTTTTGGTTTTACATCCTGGCAACATCTAAGGTAATATCAAGATGGGCACCGACTAGTGACAGTGCACACTCCTGGTGACTTAATAGTGGTGGCCCATTGGGCAGTGATAAAAGTGGTCTCCAGGGGGGAAAAAGCGGAAATACGGATATTATCGGATAGGATTAGCATTGTCAGGGAATCGCAGAAAATTTCCCAAAGTCGAGTTTCATATAGGTATACGCTGATAGTGCTGCGCCATTTGAAGCATGTATCAGTAGTATACGCTGATAGTGCTGCGGCGTTTGGAGCATTTATTAGTAGTATAAGCTGATAGTGCTGCAGCATCTGCACCACATATTAGTATACGCTGATGGAGCTGCGGGATTCAAAAATCCTGGAAATCCGTGAAATCGCGGAGATCTTTCATCCCTGATTCGGATACAAGGCTGCCTGCACCATTACCTCATTTCCCACTCATCACATTATCCTGATACTGAGCTAACCAGTCCTTTCCCCATTCCTAGCTATGCCGAGCGCCAGGCTAGGTAGCGACATGAATAAATTAGGCCGGTTTTCAAAACTCCTAACCTTAGGCATGGGAAGCCTGAGATAAAAGATTCACCCGGTACTTGTAGTACACGGGTGAAGACCACCCTTATATAAATACGGGCGAAAATAGCGTTAGTATGGAACAAGAAGTAGAATGCCTGGCACCAGTGTCAAATGGTTACTTATATCAGAACAGAGTTGGTTAAATGGGAGAGAATGCAAAAAGACAAGATGGCGGCTGCAGAACGCCGTCGATTTCACTTTTAAATCTTATTAAACTAGATATTATATAATATTTTTCAACTCAAAGGTAGCGGTCTATCAATAAGACATATGTAAAGAATAATTGTTGCTTCTTAGATTGTGAAATTAGGCTTTCAATTCATTAACCCGCTTTTTCAACCGTTTTTAGATAGGGTTGGTATTCACCCGTGTACTGCGCCTGCGAGTACCGGGTGAATCCTTTATCTAGGGAAGCCTGAGCTCTATTGATTCGGCCACAACATCAAATTGTATATATAGAATAAAACCTCTCTAAACTGACCGACCATGGAACCAACTTTAAAATGGTCCATTTAGGGAGGTGGTCGGATTAGGGAGCTTTTTTCTTATTGTTACAATGGGTATTGTATGGGCAATCGTTTGGCATCCAAATATAGTGATCGATATAGGGGAGCGGTCGATCTGTGGAGGTGGGCGGTTAGAGGAGGTTTACTGTACTCATGTCGTTTTCTACTTTCCCAGATAGGAGACAATAAAATGAATACATGTTGACAAAGAATTACATGCGATTAGTTAGTAATTCCGCCACGAGGTGGCAGGCAACTCAACGGGCGTGCGAACACAGGTGAGACTGGACCTTGCTCCGCAGGTGTTGTAGCAGAGATAAGGGCTGCACAGGTAGCTTGGTGGGTGGTAGTGGGTGGTGGTGCCTCGCTACAAGGTGAGCCTGGTTGTATCCCAGGCTGGTCACATAATCAGATAAGGGGCAGATAAGAGGACCGTACTGGATAGGTGGGAGGGGATAAGGGGGGGGGATAGGGGGAGGAAGATTAATGAGGTGATATTAATTGTTTGAATAAGTGAAAGAAATGAATCCTCCTTGAAAGAAAAAAAGAGACTTTGTGTGTGTGTGGGGGGGGGGGGCTCTGGACTAGGATGGTCAGTAGTGTATTAAATGAAAGAAAGTAATATAATAGTAATAGAATAGTAATACTATAGAAAATAAAGGTATGTGCGAGGAGTTGGATGTATGTATGTATGTATGTATGTATGAATGTATGAATGTATGTATGTATTATGTATGTATGTATGTATGTATGGGTATGAATGTGTGTATGAATGTATGTATGTATGTATGGGTATGAATGTGTGTATGTATGTATGTATGTATGTATGGATGTATGTATGTATGTATGTATGAATGTGTGTATGTATGTATGTATGTATGAATGTATGTATGTATGTATGTATGTATGTATGTATGTATGTATGTATGTATGTATGTATGTATGTATGTATGTATGTATGTATGTATGTATGTATGTATATATGCCTGTATGTATGAATGTGTGTATGTATGTATGTATTTATGTATGTATGTATGTATGTATGTAGTTGTATGCATGTATTATGAATGTGATGTATGTATTTATGTATGTATGTATGCATGCATTATGTATGTATGTATGTATGTATGCCTGTATGTATGAATGTATGTATGTATGTATTATGTATGTATTGTATGCATGTAGATGTGTGTATGTATGTATGTATGTTATGTATGTATGTATGTATGTTATGTATGTATGTATGTTATGTATGTATGTTATGTATGTATGTTATGTATGTATGTATGTATGTATGTATGTATGTATGTATGTATGTATGTATGTATGTATGAATGTGTGTATGTATGTATGTATTTATGTATGTATGTATGCATGCATGCATGTATGTATGTATGTATGCCTGTATGTATGAATGTGTGTATGTATGTATTTATGTATGTATGTATGCATGCATGTATGTATGTATGTATGTATGTATGTATGTATGAATGTATGTATGTATGTATGCCTGTATGTATGAATGTGTGTATGTATGTATTTATGTATGTATGTATGTATGCATGTATGCATGCATGCATGCATGTATGTATGTATGTATGTATGTATGTATGTATGTATGTATGCCTGTATGCATGAATGTATGTATGCCTGTATGAATGTGTGTATATATGTATGTCTGTATGTATGTATATATGTATGTATGCCTGTATGTATGAATGTATGTATGAATGTATGCATGCATGTATGTATATATGTATGCATATATGTATGTATTTATGAATGTATGTATGTATTTTGTTTGTTTTATGTCCTAGAAACATCTAAGGTCATATCAGGACGGGTACCGACTTTGACAGTGCGCACTTATGGCAACTTTACAGTGTTGCCCCCTGGGAAACTAGGCCACCAGCACCATGACCTGATATCGCACTCACTCACATTATCCTGACACCGAGCTAACCAGTCCTTGTCCTATCCTAATAATGCCGAGCGCCAGGCTAGGAAGCGACAAGTATCAATTTTTAAGTAATTGATTTGACTCAACCACGGTTCGAATCCATGGATTTGGATCCCCCGATCTCCCAAAATAGGAGACGGATGCTCAACTCATTCGGCCATCCCATCTGGTCCTCGATACTGGAGAACATACACTGTGTGACTATACAGGATGGACTGTTTTTTGGAAATGAATTTTATTCATATATATATACCTTTTCTCTGTGCTGTAGGACTGGTCTTCTGACTGTAAGTGTTAAACCGAGTCAAAACGATTAGTTTATGTTTGTCGCTAACTAGAATTCACAGTATAGGGCAAGGACTGGTTAGTTCAGTGTGAGGATAATGTGACTGAGTAGGATATCGGGCCATGGTACTGGCCGCTTGGTCTCCCAGTAGGGCAACGCTATAAAGGCATTATGTCACAAGTCAGTCCTATCCTGATGTGACCTTAGATGTTGTTGGGACGTAAAGCCCAAACAAAGAGACAGTGTGTACTGTGCACCGTTAGGTAGTAGCGTATGGAGCTGGTCCGGCTAGTTCGCGATATCGCCACTAGGTGGTGTATTTATACAGTAGGCTTACCTGAAGTACATGTACCTACCTCTCCCCCCCCCCCCCCACCCACACTCACACACCCCCTCCACCCCACACGCCCAGCCTTACTCACCTCATCCATAATCATAGTTCGCTAACTTGTAACCCACAACTCTGCGGGCTGCCACCTGGCGGCGCCGAAACACATTAAAGCCGCCCGACCCTAACTGGAACACAGGTGGTCGCGAATTGTGTCTTCATTTGATAGAACTGTGACCATGAATTAGGCCAATGTTCGATAGAACTGTGATCGCGAATTATGTCTTCATTTGATAGAACTGCAGGCTGTAGGATTTCAGATTTCATGGGAAACAGTTTTTGGGTTATGTGCCTGGTACTCGTGGGAACCCATGGGTAACTGTTTTTCGGTTCCGTAAATTGGTGATGGGTACCCATTCTTGAAACAGTTAATTAAATTTAGTAGGAGTATATTTTGAACACACCTGTGCAGAACTTGTACATATACCTTTAAGCATCTACAATGTAAGGAAAACAACCATCTGTAGCATTTAATTTAAACAACTTTTTTAATTGCCTGTTTAAAAAAATTAATATCATGGGAAAAGCAATTTCGGTTCCGTAGGTTTCCTGGCACAGTAACGACATGTTTGTTACCGTGAAATCCTACAGCCTGGAACTGTGACTGAATTATGTCAATGTTCGATAGAACTGTGGTAACGAATTGTGCCGATGTTTGATAGAACTGTAGTCGTGAATTATGACAATGTTCGAAGGAACTGTGGTGCATTGGCACAGATAAATAATGTAATACATTTTAAAATATACTATTCCAGCTGTGTAATCCGATGAAACATTTACATTTTCTAAGTCAAAATACTTGCCTAGATTTGATCCTACATATTAACTTAGACAAATGATAGCTGGGAATACTAAGTATTTAACAGAAAATATCACTGCTAAAGCTTTTTGATATGCACAACAAATTTAATTTGGCATGTTTCTAGTTCAAATATCACTAAACCTAGCCCCTTAAAATCAGTCACATCAAACTTTAAAGGGAAAATAGATTGCAATGATCAACATGAGTCAGCCTCACGAAAATGGGCCAATTGGTGGTTTATTTAAGATGTCGGTGTCACAATTCTTAAAGTGTAGCGCATTTCTTTGTTTTATATTAAATTATCCTAGAAACAAATAAGGTTGTTGTATTTTCTCTACCTTTATATTCAAGATAAATTTAAAGACTTTGCAACACCTCTGTCAATGCTAAACTATAATTATGACGATCGACGCCGACATCCAATGATCGACACCGACAACTTCCCACAATTGGCCTCTTTTTGTGATCCTGACTCATAAATATATAGAACTACTTCTTTTAGTATCACTATTATTATTATTATTATTATTGTATTATTGAACATCTTTTGCTTCCATCTCTGCCTTCATGTAGCACGGTGTACCTCCCCCGGCCAGCTCGGTGGCGCCACCACCGACTGTTCTTGTCCATACTGGATGCGGGAACCTCACTCGGACCGGAGGATTTTTTAAATAATATATATAATATATATAATATGTATTATATAGGGAGACACATATGTTTGTTTTGGGTTTTACATCCTAGTAACATAATAACATAATATATAATACATATAATATGTATTATATAGAGACATAGCGGTTTGTTTGGGGTTTTACAGCCTAGTAAGATAATAACATAATATATAATATGTATTATATAGAGAGACATAGATGTTTGTTTGGGGTTTTACATCCTAGCAACATAATAACAATATATAATATACATAATATGTATTCATAGAGGCACATGTTTGTTTTGGGTTTTACATCCTAGCAACATCTAAGGTTATACCAGGACGGATACTGTTCGCAGTCATTTTTACTTTATAGTACTGCCCTACAGAGACACCAGGCAGCCGGCCCCGTGGTCCGATATCGCACGATAGAGAGAGATGGGCACACAGAGAGAGAGACACATACGGAAGGGGAGAGAAGGAGGGTGAGACAGACAGTGAGAGGCAGTGAGAGAGACAGCCATTATAGAACTGTGCTTCCACCATTAAATTCCACCACAAGCAGGGCGTCATTTTGCTGTGTTAAAAAATCTGGGCGTGGTGGGTGAATCAGTAGTAGGACCTTGTGTGCAGGCCTCGCGTGAGGGAGATCAGGAGTTTGGTTCCCGGTCAAGTCAAACCAATGACTTATAAAATTGATAGTTATCGCTACCTAGCCTGGCGCTCGGCATTAATAGGATAGGGCAAGGACTTGTTAGCTCAGTGTCAGGATAATGTGACTGAGTGGGATATCTGGTCATCCTGCTGGCAGCCTTACTTCCCAGTGGGGTAGCACTAAAAGGTCACCATGAGTGTACACTATCACAAGTCAGCACCCATCCTGATATGACCTTAGATGTTGCCAGGACGTAAACATCCAACAACCAACCATGCGCGGAACCTAATAACTAATACAGCAGGGGAGGTGGGAGCCAAATGACCAACATGTCATTACCCCCCCCCCCCCACACACACAAATATATGCACTCAGCAGCCACTAGGTGTCTCCCTCGGGCTCAGCTTTTATTGGCGGTTTTGGGTTTATTGAAAGTTGCATAGCCTCATGGTTTATGAGTTTGTGACATTTTCTTTTCAAGATAAATACATACAGTTGATTGTTGTTATAATCGATCTCACTTTTATTATTAAATGGTTAACTTTGGAGATGTTTGAAGTGAAAACATGCTAAATTAAATTCTGACAATATAGGGCTCAGCGACAACAGGTTTTTACTGAGCATGCCCTTTTATGCTGCAGCAAATGTTCAATACGCGGTGTCGTATGCCTCAGTCATATTACCGCTTGCGACCACAAGCCGGCAACCTCCTTGCGACCAAAGCAAAAAACAACAACCGGGAAAAACAATGGTCAGTGACCGATCGCCAACCGGTCAGTGGCCATTTTGTTCGCAAGGTTTTTGGTGCAGCACCTGCAACCGACTTGCAACCAAAATACTTGTATAGTCACCCAGAGGTTGCCAACCGATTGCTGACCGCTTGCAAACATCCTCTTTTGGTGGTCACAAGCGATCACGAGCATAGTGTGACTGGGGTATAAGCTGTGTATGTCAGATGAAATCCAGATGGAGTATTTTGTTTTTAGAAAATATCATGCATTCATTGGACTATGCAGCTGTAATGTGAGTTTGTTGGAGGCGGGGGAGTTATTAACAAATAATCATTAAAACATCAAATTAAACATACATACATTATATACATACATACATACATACACACATACATACATACATACATACATACATACATACATACATACATACATACATACACACCCAATTCCAGTGAGGGAGTTAAGGAATCTCTGTAATTAATTACTGTGCTCAGATAAGGAACCAGGGTAATTGTTGTTCTGTCACGTGGTCACACGACTCGGAGTGACACCTTTTTGCCCCTCCCCACAGTTTGAACGGAGAGTCAGCTACTGTCAAGCTGCAGTTCTGTCCGTACGAACCCTGGTGGAGTCAAACCAATGACTTTAAAATGTATATTTGTCGCTTCCCAGCCAGGCGCTCGGCATTATTAGGATAGGGAAAGGGCTGGTTGGCTCAGTGTCAGGATAATTTGACTGAGTGGGATATTAGGTCATGATGCCAGCAGCATGGGATCCCAGTGGGGCAGCAATATGAAGTCACTGTCACAAGTCGGTACCCTTCCCGATATGACCTTAGATGTTGCCAGGATGCAAAACATCCAACCATGGTCATATCAGTAACAGGGCACACTCATTGTGACTTCATAGTGCTGCCCCACTGGGATGACCCAATATCCCACTCAGTCACATTATCCTCACACTGAGCTAACCAGTCCTTGTCCTATCGTACCTACTAATGCTGTGTGCCAGGCTAGGTAGTGATAAGTATCAATTTTATAAGCCATCGGTTTAACTCGTCTGGGATACAAACTCCCAATAATAAAGATCCTCCCACAAGACGGAAAAGAGATGGAATATTTATGATATTTGACAGCATTGCAGCTTCTTTTCTTAAAAAAAAACAACTTTGATAATGAATCATTAGCAAATATATATATTGAATGAGTTCTCCGTGGATGACACCCATTACCCCCCCCCCCCACACACACACACACGCACAACGCATTGTCCACCTCAATATTTCCGGCAGAACCCAAGACGAGGCTGGCCTGAATATTCATGAGATGAAACCGGAAGTGCACCACTAAACTGCCGAGTCATCCCGAGCCGAATAATCAGTGCGCACCAGGAACCAGCCGAACCTGCGCAGTTCAACACATCCGGTGGCGCAGAACCACCCCCCACCCCCACACGGCCAAAGTTGTCGACATATGCTCAGCACAGGTAAAATAAGTTATAAATATACCCATGTAGTATAATTAGAATAACGCTTTCCTATGTGAGCAACTATAGATGTACCCGTCTTCAATGGATGACTGTCTCACATAGAAAACCACAATTAATTATGTATTAACTATTATATGAACCAGGTCACGCTGTAACATGCTCGACTAAGAATAACGCCTTCCTATGTGAGCAACTATAGCTGTACCCGTCTTCAACGGACAACTCTCTCACACAGGAAACCGTAATTAATTATGTGTATGTAACGGATCACGCTGTAACACGCTCAACTGAGAATAACGCCTTCCTATGTGAGCAACTATAGCTGTACCCGTCTTCAACGGACAACTCTCTCACACAGGAAACCGTAATTAATTATGTATATGTCATGGATCACACTGTAATACGCTCGACTAAGAATAACAACGCCTTCCTATGTAAGCAACTACAGCTGTACCCGTCTTCAACGGACAACTCTCTCACACAGGAAACCGTAATTAATTATGTGTATGTAACGGATCACGCTGTAACACGCTCAACTGAGAATAACGCCTTCCTATGTGAGCAACTATAGCTGTACCCGTCTTCAACGGACAACTCTCTCACACAGGAAGCCATAATTAATTATGTATATGCAACGGATCATGTTCAACCGGGTCCAACCAAGTCGTTAAAAAGAGCTCTTTTTTTAAAGTTGCATCGTCTAATGGTTTTGAGTTTCTGTCAATTTCTTAGATAAATATATATTAAATTGATGATTATTATTCACATTACTTTAGTTTGAATTAACTTCGATTTTAAATGGTTAACTTTTTAGATATCTGTGCAAACATGCTAAATTAATGTTGGCAAGCATGCCAAAACTCTGACGCAATATGCTTTGGCAGTAACATTGCCAGCTTATATTGAGTAGACTCAGTATTCATTTCTATACAGCAACAAATACATAAAAAGTCCATCTGTATTTAAAGTTGCCTAGTCCAATTGGTTTGAGTTCTGTCATTTTCTTAAATAAATATATTTAACTTATTGTTATAATGTACCTTACCTTAGTTTGTAATAACGTTGATTTTAAATTGCTAAGTTTTTAGATATTTGAAGTGCAAACATGTCAAATTAATTTTGGCAAGTACCCCAAAACTTTGACCCCATCGGCTTCAGCAGTTAACACCTTCTATTGAATACTCAGTGTTCTACACAGCAACAAATGCTTTAAAAAATGGATCCGCATTTAAGTTAGTAGATATGAAGAAACAAATCTAGATAATTATATAGTTTTTGAAAATTTGATGCTTCATCGGACTACAGTCAACCCTCTCTAAATCGACCGACCATGGGACCTACTTTAAATGGTCCATTTAGGGAGGTGGTCGCCTTAGGGATTGTTATTGTAATGGGCAATCGTTTGGGACCCAAATAAAGCGATCGATATAGAGGAGTGGTCGATCCGTGGAGGTGGTCGGTTAGAGAGTTTTAGTGTACGCAGTTTTAAAGTTTAATAAATGAGGGAGAAATGAGATTAGAGTAAGCGGCGCCGCCATGTTGGACGCTGGGTCACGTGACGCACTACATTACCAAGTTACAGACACGCGTGTCTACGTCGCGACATGACGTCACGGAGACGTAGTGATAGAGAGCGACGCACTAGGTTTCATCACCCAGCCGTACCACAGGGGCCCCGTCCTGATATGCCCTTAGATGTTGCCAGGACATAAAACTCCAAACAAACAACACATCACTGAGGTCAGCGTCCCGCAGCAGTCTCCTGCCTCCACCCCCCCCCACACCCCCACATTCAATGTCTCCCCCCACACCCACACCACATCCAATATCCCCAACCTCCACACACATACACACACACACACAGACAGACACCGACCAGACGGGATGGCCGAGTGCATTGAGTGTCCGTCTGCCGTTTTGGTAGACCGTAGGATTCGAACCCACGGGTTTGAAACCTCATTGAATCAAACCAATGACTTAAAAATTGATACTTGTCGCTTCCTAGCGTGGCACTCGGCATTACCAGGATAGGGCAAGGATGTGGTTAGCTCAGAATCAGGATAATGTGACTGAGTGGGGATAATGTATGTATGTGACCGAGTGGGATATCGGGTCATCCGAAGCCGCCCTAATTAAAAAAAGAACACCGCAGCTGCATAGTTCGATGGAAGAATCAAATTGTTGAAACTAAAACAATTACCTAGATTTTAGTGGTTGATTCTACATATCAAACTTTAGATGTTGCCAGGATGTGAACCCCAAACAAACAAAAGAAACCGTCCCATTGGTTTCATGTGTCGGTTGTTGTTTTACGTCCTAGCAATATCTAAGGTCATATCAGGACAGGTACCGACTTGTGACAGTGCGCACTCATGGTGACCTTATAGTGCTGCCCCACTGAGAAATCAGGTCATCGGGACCATGACCTGATATCCCACTCAGTCACATTATCCTGACACTGAGCTAACCAGTCCTTGTCCTATGCTATTAATGCGATCGCCAGGCTAGGTAGCGATAAGTATCAATTTTATAAGTCATTGGTTTGACTCAACCGATAACCGAACTCCCGATCTTCCGCACGCGAGACCAGCGCTCTGCCGATTCAGCCATCGCGCCCGGCCCCTTTGGTTTCAGAACGCTGGGGTGGGTGTGGGACGCTGCCCCAGACGCTGCTATAGACTACATCACGGTTCCGACTGCGCATGCGCTGAAAACGGCGCCGGGAGCAAAGCAAAGGCGTACGGCCATTGAGTTTGCCGATAGGCGTAAGGCAAAACTAGCATTTTATTCAAAATAACTAGAAATACATAACAATTTGGTATAAACATGTGTGCCCATTTGCAATATAATGATCTGATGAATATAGCTAAGATAAAACAAGCCATAGTTAAACATTTTGAGCTAAGAAACATACAATTCCACGCAAAACAATCAGTGACATCCACATCACCATTATTAATTCTAGTTCTAAATATTAAAATGCCAAATGTGTCAACATACACTTGTATCAGATAAATATATAACTAATATCTGATTAACCCTACTCATTTTCTAGTTCAACATATGTCACTAACCATAGGATATAAATAAAAACATTAATAAAATAAGTAAAAATGACTCTGGCTATGTCTGTAACACTAGTCTGAGTGCCCAGATTTGTCTAAATCTAAATGCACATGGCACAAGATGTGCTGATTATATTGATGTAAATGCAATGCTGGATAACAGATTAATATCTTAATTTATTATATATATTTTTTTAGTTGCTATTCTATGTTTCAAAGAAGAGCTGAGATGAGCTGAAACTAGCACATTTCATAGCTGCACCCAGTGTATTAGCATGTGCCATGTGCTTTTGGGGGGGTTGTTTTGCTCTGATGCATCCCACAATGCACCGCGCCGCAGTCTATTAGGGGGTAATCCCCATATAAATATCAACCAATCAGTGACAGACACCCAGACACCTACACATGTAATACCCCCCCCGCTTAACCCCCCCCCCCATCCTCCTACACATTGCACTTGGACGGTGCAGCCAGGGCCATGTTTAGCAGACAGGCCAGTTAAACTGTGCACCGGTGCGCATGTGCGGGCACGCCCTTTGACCTTCATGACCCCACAGGGGCGCGTTATACTAACAAATTAACTGATCCCTCAGGAGGAGCGTTATACTAACAAAGCAACATCACAAAACCAGATAATCTTTTTTTTTTTTTAATTTCACCTCTGGAATCACCACAATAGCATTTACTCTGAGTTCCGCTGGTCCCTCAGAAAGAACTGAGGCTGTGACCCAGGACACCGGGACACAGCTTCAGCTTTCACTGTGTAAGACGGTGGAAGTTGGTGAATACATGTACACGAAGTGGTATTTTATCTGATGTAAAATATTTGGGAGGGAAGTTTCACTGTGATGTAGATTAGAAACAAATGTATGGCAATAACGGAACCAAGTTTCATGAGGGTAGTATGTGGTTGGTTAGAAGTGCAAAGTGAGTTTAAAAGTTGCAGTCCAATTGAAGCATAAAGTTTTCGAAAGCAAAACAATTATCTGGATTCGAACCGATATATCTAATTTAGACACTAGTAGACTTCACTTGTTATTCGGACTGGCCTTCGTCCGCTCCTCTCTGCTGGCCATGCTCCTCCTTGATAATGTCGGAAAAGAGTTCCAGGAGGGGGAGCCCGCCAGCATTTCACTTCTGTTACTCTGTCCGTGTCTTAGGTTTGCTGGCTGGTCACCATAGAGCAAATAGACACGATCCTTTGACTCAACTCTCCTTATTTCTCTTTCCTATACTCTACCCTTTTTTTCTACCAGGCTTACTTCTCCCCCTGATCAAGGGAGTTGTTTGCTTGGGTAGGGGCCCTTTACCTTACCGTTTCTCTCACTTTGTTCTTGTTGCTAGAACCGCTGGACCCACCTTTACCCGTCCCTTCCTCCTAAACCCTTGCTGCTGTCGACTGGATATGAGTACTGTGTATACCACCAGACCGGAGTGATTCGGGGCTGCCCCAACGACTCGTTGTTTAATTGTTGTAAAGACACCCCCAGCTTCTACAACAGTCCCACCATAAGATTAATCGTCAACCAAAGTTTGGACCGATTTATCGGTGCATCTCTATATTACCGTCGTAAGGTTACGAACCCCCCCCCCCACCCCCGTAGTCAAGTCAAGACTAGTAGACTTAGTATTTGTTGTTGCATAGAAGAGAATACTAAGTCAAGTTTATAGAACCCGTTACTGCTAAACTATAGGGTCAGAGTTTTGACAAGCATGCCAAAATTAACTTAGCATGTTTACACTTAAAATATCTTCCAAGTTAGTCATGATCAAATCAAAGGTACTTCAACTTAATAATAATCTACTCTGTCAATAACGGCCTCTGTCAATAACAAATCTCCTTCAATAATGGCAAAAAGTGCTGGTCCCATCACGGCACCCCTTTAATTTAATAGCATTGCCTCTGTGTCTAACGGACAACTCTCTTATGCAGACAACGAGCCATTTCTCCACCTATTTGATCAATATTCTCTGTCAATAACGACCCATGGTGCATCAAATAGTGATTTTGTGCATATTGTATCTGTTTTTGTAATAAATACCTCTTATTCTATTGAAATGTGTCTTTGTTCCATTTTTATTAAAAATACATTATGTACACAAAAACTCATCTAAAGACCGTCCTAGTCAGTCAAGTATAAAAGAAAAACATTGGTTTCAACCCATTCCGTCAGTCAGTGTCTGCCTATAACGGATCTCTCTCTACAATGGCATCTTGCTCCAGTCCCATGGGTGTCCGTTATAGACAGAGTAGACTGTATATTTATCTTAGAAAATGACCAAATCTCAAAACGATCGGACTATGCACCCTTAAGGAATAAGACCTTTAGTGAAGGATGTGGCTGGGATTGACACCAACCCTAACTTCCCGTGTGTAAGCTGAAGTTGTGACACGTCTTGCTAAGTCGCAGCTTCAATTCTTCCCGAGTGAGCATGGTGAGTAGCGGTCCTAGAATATCAGCATTAGACATAGAACCGACAGTCACATGACCAACAACGGTTCTCCTCCCTTCGCACCGCCAGTAGTATAGTGGGGTTCTTTTCAGCGTAAAATTACGTAATCCTGGCTCTGAGAGAGTCCATTGCACTTGATGACCCCTTCCGAGGGAGTCCATTGACCTTAGATGACCCGTTCTTTCAGGGTGGGGGGGTAGGTTTGACCTTAGATGATGAAGCTTCAAATTTTCAAAACCAAAATAATTATATAGATTTGATTCTACATATCTAACTTAGATATTGATGCAATTATTAAGCATTTGTTGCCACATAGAAGTGAACAACGAGACAACGTAATAGAACCTCTTATTGCTGAATCCTATGGTGTCAGAGTTTTGGAGTGCTTGCCAAAACAAATTTTACATGTTTTAATTTTAAATATCTCAAAACGTAGTAATTTAAAATAAAAGTTACTTCAAGTTAAAATATGGTAGATTACAACATTCAATTTAATATATTTATCTCAGAAAAATTACCAACACTCAAAACCATCGGACTGTGTAACTTTAAAGTTGCATAGTCCGATGGTTTTTAATTTCCGTACTTTTTCTGAGATAAACATATTAGATCGATCACTAGTATCCACTATACATTAGTTCAAAGTTACTTTTATCTTAAATGGTAAACTTTTGAGATATTTTGAGTGCAAACATGGAAAATTAGTTTTGGCAGGCTTGCCAAAACTCTGACACCATAAGACTTCTGCAGTAACAGGTTCTGTTAAATTGACTCAGTATTGCCTTCTACGCAGACACAAATGCTTAATAAGTGGATCAGTATCTAAGTTTGATATGTCAAATCAAATCCAGATAATTGGTTTGGTTTTGAAAATTTGATATTTCATCGGACTATGCCGCTTTAAATTCACTCAGTATTCCATTCTACGCAGCAAGAAATGCTTAATAACTGCATGGGTAGCTAACTTGGATTTGTCGAGGAACAAATCTAGATGGGTTTTGTTTTTCATCTTAGAAAATGGTATGTTAGGCTAGGAAACCCCCACTAGGAACCCCCCACTAAGCTGCACTGCAAAGGGGCATGTGACATGTCACGGCCCACCAGCGACACAACCAATGGAAGGTAACCATGCCAAAAGTAGCCAGATAGCACACCACACAGCTACGTACAAGCCTATGATATGTAAATAGGAGTAGGCTAGTCTAGTAGTAAGAGTAGAAAAAATAAAACACATATATGCCAAGAAAACAGACCAACCAACTATCTATCTGCTGCTGAAATGCAGGCAATCAAATACCTTATCAGCAGCTACTGCATGATAAGATAACACCGACACTACAGCTGGCCAGCATTGAAAACAAGCCTGAATACCCAGGCTTATATGCTATGGACAGTATAAATACAGACAGCCTCAATAACAAAATTAAAAAAAAAAATGCTTTCAGTGGATTATGCAGTTTTAGGAAGCCTTGAATTGTTAGTAACCCTCCCTCCCTCCCTCCCTCCCTCCCACACACACACCCACACACACACACACACCCTCCTTCTCCCGGCTCCTACCACCTCCGCTGCCCGACAGGCGATGCCAAGCTGTCGCCATAGCTGCGGTCGCCTTGGCAACGGCGTCCCACCTGGCGACGGTCAGTGCGGCGGAAATACGCCAGGTGGCGCGACGGTTGCAGCTGCATGGGTGGTTATGGCATTGTGGGCTATAGCGGTGTCATGTGTTTGATCCACGGATGTTCTCTGTGTGTAAATGCCTAATGGCCTTCAGACAGACAAGAAATAAGCATAATCATAATTATGTACTATGTGTAATATCTAGATATGCGAGTGTAATTATGAATCAGGGATGAAAGTGGTCTCCGAAATGAAACCGGGATTAATAGAAAATAATACACTGGCGGCAAATTTCTGTGAAAACGCGAGTTTTTGCCCCATAGGATAATAAGGATTGGAAATGTCAGGGAATCGTAGGAAATGCCGGAAGTTAGGTTTCAGCTGTCCTTGTGACTATTATCGCCCATTGTAACTATTTCTTGTTTAAGTTTCATGTTCTAGCAACATCTAAAGTCATATAAGAAAAGGATTCAAACAAACCGATTGTGTGTCATAACCCTAACAACAATTCCATGGCATTTTGTTATTCGGTAAATATTGTTATTCGTGGAAAACAGCGAAATCGTGGAGATCTTTCATCCCTGATGAATGTAACGCTGACAGCGCGCTGGATCTGAGGGTCGAGCGGGCTGGTCAACTGGGGTCTGCGAGCAGTCAAAGTATTTGGGTCCAGCGTCCATCAGGCTCACCAAAATTTTACTCTTCGATAAAACTAACGGTGTGTCATTAGGAACAAGTCGGAGCCTTGGCCCCTTCCAAATAACTATTTATTCGTCCTTGCCTTAATGGATATGGATTAATTATATGATGTTATATTATAGATCCTAGCAATGTCTAGGATCACATCAGGACGGGTATGGGTTTGCGACAGTGCACACTCATCATGACTTTATTGTGCTGTCCCACTGGGAGACCGGGCCGCTGACACCATGACCAACTATTCCACTATCCCAATATCACATTATCCTGATACTGAAAAAAACAGCCCTTCCCCTATTCTATTAATGCTGAAAGCCAGGTGCGGTTGTGAGAAGCATAAATTTGGTAAGCCATTGGTTTGAGTCAGCGGGGGTTTCGAAACCACAGTCATCTAGCACTCTTAAACCCCAGTCACACTACGGCTTGCAACAACTTTGGACCAAAGAACCCACAGTCACCAGTGACTTCCTTGTGACCGAAGCAATGATCGCCGACCTCTGGGCACTATGGTCGCAAGGAGATTTTTAGTGCAGTAGATCCAACCTCCTTGCGACCAAAATAGTCGCAAGGAGGTCGGTGACCAGTGAGGACCGCCTTGCAATAACCACTTTATTTGTGGTCGCAAGCGGTCGCAAGCAGTAGTGCAACTGGGGTATTAGCGATCCAGCCATTCCCTAGTGAAGCCTGGACAAAGTTGGTTATGATCCCAGTCTCTGCTGGCAGACAAAACAGCAGCATTACCGGAGCAGTATTTCCAACTGTGGCAAACTAATCTTCGTGGTTGATGGGATGCTAAAAAGCCACCTGCTAAAGTCACGTGTTAATGAGCAGCGGAAACCATTGGACGCGATAATGGTGAGGTCACAGCAGAGTCCACCTAGAGGGTCAGTCAGTGAACTATAAATTGTCCGGATTAAAAATTTTCAGGGTATTTTTAAATATCGAATGATAAAAAAAAAAAGAATTAAGAATTCAATTCTCTCTCCATGATCATGTTCACATTGTCAGGTTAACTGTTTATTTATTGAGCGTTGGGGGTTTTATGTTCTAACAGCACCTAAGGTCATACAAGGACTGGGTTATGGAACTAAATATTGCAAGTACAAATACTACGATATTGTGAAATATTGCTAGTTTGGGTGTTTGTTTTGGTTTTGTTTTTTTTGTTGGAGGGTGGGGGGGGGGGGAGGAGTTCCTCCAGCTAAGGTTGGGTGTAAGTCTGAGTTACGGTTGAGCTTGACAATATTACAACCTCATGGACTGGTTAAACACACTCCCTGTAAGTGTGGGAGGTGTGGATGTGGGTGTGGGTGTTGGCGTGGGGGTGGGTGTGGTGGGTGCAAAAAGGATAGTTTCAGGTAAAACAAGCAGAGCAAACCAGCACTAATGGTACATTGAGACGTCTCCTGACAGGGGGCAGGTCACCAACACCCCGAAGCAAAGTTGGAGAAAACTGGCCGGAAGCCGGATAGCAGTAAACCGGAAGTGATTGGTAGCGTTAGAGCTATTGCGCCTGCGTCGCACCATCTACTCTCAGGAAAGGTCAGCAGCGTCTGATTATCACCGGAAGCACCCATGAGTATGTGGAAGAGATGGCTAAACGAACTGGCGAAAGGCGGTGAGCGACCGGATTGCTCATTAGCGAAAACATGGCATTTACAATTACATGCGAATAAAGGAAGAGTCGTTGAGGCGAATGACACCATTGTGCATTCAAACTCGATCGACCGACCAATCACCAGGGAAGGGGGCCAGGGGTCCTTCGGTGCCTAGTTTTTGCCCACCCACCCTAATTATTGCTCTCTGTGTTCACTTTACCAAGGAGAGAAGGTCGCCAATTTGTCATACTGACGACGGCATGTTCAGTTGTCTTGTTCAGTTGTCCTGTTCAGTTGCTGATCTTGGAGAAGGGAACGAACACCGTTGATGTTACAAGCATTGGTTTGTTGTTGGAATTTTACGTCCTGGCAACATCTATGGTCATATCAGGATGGGTATCGACTTGTGACAGTGCACACTCATAGCGACTTTATAGTGCTGCCCCACTGGGAGACCAGGCCACAGCACCATGACCTGATATCCCCATTCAGTCACATTATCCTGACACTGAACCAAACAGTCCTTGTCCTATTCTAATAATGCCGAGCGACAAGTATCAATTTCTAAGTCATCGGTTTGACTTGACCAGGGTTCGAACCCATGGGTTCGGATCCCCCGATCTCCCAAAGCAGGAGATGGACGCTCAACTCATTCAGCCACATCCCGTCCCTCAGTGGATTAAAGTTGCGTAGTCTGGTGGATATGAGTTTCGGTCATTTTCTGAGATAAATAGATTAGGTTTGATCGCTATAATCTACCTCACTTTTAAGTTTTAGTTTGAAGTAACTTGTATCTTAAATGGCTAACTTTTGAGATATTTGAAGTGCAAAAGTAAAAATTAATTGGAGCAAGCATGCCAAAACTGACACCACAGGCTTCTGCAGTAACAGGTTTGATTAAATTGGCTCTCTGGATTCCTTCCATGTTGTGACAAAAGTTTGATAAGTGCACTAGTATCTATCAAAGTTAGATATGTCGAATCAAATCTTGGTAATTGTTTTGGTTTTGAAAATTTGATGTTTTCATCCGACTATGTAGGCTTAATCATTAATGAGCCAACCAGTCCATACCTACCTAATATTAATAATGCAAATACCTTGCACTATGTTGAGTACCTATGCTGTACACTATACAGCATAGGCTCCCCCCCGCTTTCAATGTTGGCCCCGACTTTCAGGGCGTAATCGATTAATCAACTCGGGTCACCCGAGCCACTTATTGGCGCATGCACACATCCTACAAACTCGGGTTGAATAATCGAATACGCTTCTCCGCGCTCGGGTGGACAATCTTTTCTTTTTTTTTTTAATAACCGATAAAACTACAGCAAAATAGGATTTAAAGTATTTTATGATGGCCTAGTTTAGCTATATTTCCATTTCATTAATCTAAGTTATTCTTTAAAAAAACCATATGACTGGTACTGGTAGCTGTTATCCTGCAGGACGATACCAGTGCAAATGTGACGTCATCGCTCGTGGCCAACCCCAGCTAGGAGGTGGGATCGTTTTGCACACGGCACGTGTATTTGTCGACTCTACTCGCAGTGTTCGATTTGAAATTCTGACGACTCAGGTGACCCGAGTCGCTCGGGTCGTGTTAATCGATTACGGCCTCAATGTTCAGAATTGGGTGTGCTGCACATTCCACTTCACCATTACCACGTACAAACCAAACGTGAATGGCTGGAAGACCAGTGCTTCGGCACCGACAAAATATGTATTCAGACAAATAAAATATTTACTCCCAAAAAAATGAAGCTACCACACACACATTAGGTCCATATACAGGGATGAACACGGAAATCAGGCCGAGACCATGGCGCCACCTAGCAGGTTCTGGCAGAACCAACCCATGGTTTAATAATAAACTCATGGCGAATTTCCGCGAAAATGCAGATATTGCCCCCATAGGATAAACAGTGTCATGGAATCGCGGCAAAATGCCCGAAGTTCAGGTCTTGGCTGTCCTTTTTACTCTATTATCGCCCATGCCTAACTCTTTCTTGTTTTATGTTCTAGCAACATTTAGGGTTACTTATATAATAACGGGATTCATATTAACCAATTGCTGTCATCGCTATCCTGGTGCCATGGCATTTTGTGAACGTTAACCAATGAATATAAACAAAATCACAGAAATCGGCAAAATCACAGAGATCTTTTATCCCTGACTATTTAAAAAATATATTTTTGTAAATATATTTTTTGTGATGGGTGTATTTATGCTGTCCATAACGGTTAAATCTAATGACTTGTTTTCGTCGCTAGACAGTAATAGTCTTGCGACCCCCCTTCTTTTTTTATCACTTTCAGTTGTTGTGTAGCTAACTACTGCATGCATTCTTTCTCTGTTTGTAAGCATTCTCCCACATCCCCCAAACCTCCGTGAGTTTGTTCGTTCTACAATCGGATAATTGTTTGGTTACCAATAGTTACTTTCTCTGACTGTCTTCACCTTGCTGTGTTAGTGGTCATTAGTGAATATGACATGCATCATGAATAAACGGACAAACTGGCTGACTTACTTCGGTCTTCTGTGTCTGGTTTACGTATGTGGCAAAGTGACTCACCTAAAAAGTATACAGAGAACAGGGTTAATTCAATACGAAAACATAACAAGCGCATGGTTAAAGTTGCATACTCCGATGATTTTAAATGTGCGTAGTTTTTATGGTGCCAGTGACCGGGTCTCGCAGTGGAGCAGCACTAAAAAGACAGAATGTTTTTAAAATGAAATAAAATTGCAAGCAAAGCTTTGCGAGTCAGAATTCCTACATGCACACCGAAATTAATTTCCTCAATGTCCTAGACGCGACAATCCCCCCCCCCCCCCCCACACACACACAGAATGCACCGCGCGTGCGCACTGACTTCCCTCATAACGAGTGATGAGATTATCCGCTCTAAGTCTAAGCTCCGCCACCAGCGGTCATATTCATGAGCTCGGGGTAGCGCTACCCTGAGGCTGTAACCGGGGGGTACGCTACCCCCCCGGCTAACGGCGGAAAATCCTCATTCATGAGCTCGGGGTAGCACTACCCTGGGGCTCTATCCGGAGGGTACCCTACCCCAATTTCGACCCAGGGGTAAGCCACTATCCCGAGGGGATAGTGAGTGTGTGTGGTTCTGAATCTATTCAATGCGATCATATTTGATAGATTTAAATACGCAATAAGTGAAATTTATTCAAATTAACCCTAAATCCGAAGCAAAATTAACACTGACGCCGTAACGGCGGCGATATTAATATTTTCGAATCGACGAATGTAAAGTACACAAATCGGCGCAAAAATGGCCGCCGCCATCGCCGCCGAATCGGCGTGAATTCCTTACGCCCAAATCTATTCAATGCTGTCATATTTAACAGAATTACATACGCAATAAGTGAAATTTATTCAAATTAACCCTCAATCCGAAGCAAAATTAACACTGACGCCGTAACGGCGGCGATATTGATATTTTCGAATCGACGAATGTAAAGTAAACAAAACGGCGCAAAAATGGCCGCCGCCGTCGCCCCCGAATCGGCGTGAATTCCTTACGCCCAAATCTATTCAATGCTGTCATATTTAACAGAATTACATACGCAATAAGTGAAATTTATTCAAATTAACCCTAAATCCAAAGCAAAATTAACACTGACGCCGTAACGGCGTCGATATTAATATTTTCGAATCGCCGAATGTAAAGTATACAAGGCAGCGACTGGAGGGAATTCCCAAATCTATAAATAATCGAACAGGTAGCTATCCGCCCCGGCTAGTGCATTGGTGAATTCCTATTGACCTAATTAATCTCCGCCGTTAACCCACGGGATAGCTACCCAACGGTTAAGCCTACCCTCCGGCTAAGCATACCCCGAGCTCATGAATATGGCCCCAGGTGTCGTCTGGTAATGACCGGCGTTCCAAGCTCAGCTACAGCTGCACCTGCTCGCATTCACCAATCAGACAGATAGACATCACAGATGGCTAATCCGGAAGTGTTGTGCAGTGTGAGTCCTCCAGTGCAGTGTTGTGCTGAAAGTGGGTGTCCAGCAAAAAAACTCGGAAATCAAACCGAGCTTATTACACCGACGGCGAATTTCTGCAAAAACGCGGAAATCAAACTGAGATTATTACACCGACGGCGAATTTCTGCAAAAACGCGGAAATCAAACTGAGATTATTACACCGACGGCGAATTTCTGCAAAATCGCGGAAATCAAACTGAGATTATTAAACCGACGGCGAATTTCCGCAAAAACGTGGAAATCAAACTGAGATTATTAAACCGACGGCGAATTTCCGCGAATGCGGCGAATTTCTGCAAAATCGTGGAAATCAAACTGAGATTATTACACCGTCGGCGAATTTCTGCAAAATCGCGGAAATCAAACTGAGATTATTACACCGTCGGCGAATTTCTGCAAAATCGCGGAAATCAAACTGAGATTATTACACCGTCGGCGAATTTCTGCAAAATCGCGGAAATCAAGCTGAGATTATTACACCGACGGCGAATTTCTGCAAAAACGTGGAAATCTAACTGAGATTATTAAACCGACGGCGAATTTCTGCAAAATCGTGGAAATCAAACTGAGATTATTAAACCGTCGGCGAATTTCGGCATAACGTGGAATCAAACTGAGATTATTACACCGACTGCGAATTTCTGCAAATCGTGGAAATCAAACTGAGATTATTACACCGACGGCGAATTTCTGCAAAATCGCGGAAATCAAACTGAGATTATTACACGACGGCGAATTTCGCAAAATCGCGGAAATCAAACTGAGATTATTACACCCGATGGCGAATTTTTTTCTGCAAAATCGCGGAAATTAAACTGAGATTATTAACCCGACGGCGAATTCTGCAAAATCGCGGAAATCAAACGAGATTATTACACCGACGGCTAATTTCTGCAAAATCGCGGAAATTCAAACTGGTGGGGGGGGAGATTATTACACCGACGGCGAATTTCTGCAAAATCGCGGAAATCAAACTGAGATTATTACACCGACGGCGAATTTCTGCAAAATCGCGGAAATCAAACTGAGATTATTACACCGACGGCGAATTTCTGCAAAATCGCGGAAATCAAACTGAGATTATTACACCGACGGCGAATTTCGGCAAAATCGCGGAAATCAAACTGAGATTATTACACCGACGGCGAATTTCTGCAAAATCGCGGAAATCAAACCGAGCTTATTACACCGTCGGCGAATTTCTGCAAAATCGCGGAAATCAAACTGAGATTATTACACCGACGGCGAATTTCTGCAAAATCGCGGAAATCAAACTGAGATTATTACACCGACGGCGAATTTCCGCAAAAACGTGGAATCAAACTGAATTATTAACCGAGGAATTTCCGCAAAAACGTGGAAATCAAACTGAGATTATTACACCGTCGGCGAATTTCTGCAAAATCGCGGAAATCAAACTGAGATTATTACACCGACGGCGAATTTCCGCAAAAACGTGGAAATCAAACTGAGATTATTAAACCGACGGCGAATTTCTGCAAAATCGCGGAAATCAAACTGAGATTATTACACCGATGGCGTTCTTCTTGCTTGGGTTTTCTGTTCTACCATCATCAACGATTCGAACCCAATTGTTGACATATACATCCTAATTCATTGGCATTTTGCTTAACGTTAATTGGTAAATATAAAAAATCGCGGAAATCCGCACAATCGCGGAGATCATTCATCTCTGGTCCTCTCTCCTCAAGGTTTTTAGTCCCGATATCAGTCAATAACTGAAGTCTCATCCAAAAAAGTGTCGCAGGGGGGTTTTTTGTTGTTGATTTTGCATTTTTTCTTCCTTTTCAAATTTTTAAAATTTTAATGAAGAGAATATCACGCATTGAGAGGGATCCGAACCACACTGCTACCATTCCGACCGGACGCGGTGTCCTGAATGGGTCAAAGTGCAGGCTTTCGGGTGTGGAAGTTCAAAAACTCAGCCACGTCAAACCAATGACGATTAAATAATTGATACTTGTCGCTACCTAGCCTGGTAACTCAGCATTAATAGGATAGGGAAAAGGACTGGTTAGCTCAGTGTCAGGATAATTTGACTGAGTGGGGGATTGGGTCAAGGTGCCAGCGGTCAGAGGGGCAGCACTATAAAGTCACCATGAGTGTGCACTGTCACAAGTCGGTACTCATTTTGATATTACCTTAGATGTTACCAGCATGTAAAACCCCAACCAAACAACCTACCATTCCAGGGCTACCATCCTAATCACTAGCCTATGTTGGCCCCCTCATGCTACCAACCTACCTCTGCACCTGGCATTTCTTCACCCGTGGAGGTGAGTGCACCTCACTACACTGGTCCCACATATATTGTAAAGGCCCTGTCACATTACGGCAGCGTATTGAAAACCTACGTAAGTCCTGCGCGTGCCGGCCTATCATGACCTTTGGTGACCTCTCGGGTGGTTTTGAGCGTATGTGGAACCTATGAGGAGCGTATGAGGAGCGTATGGGAGCGTACTGTGACATTTTTTGACGGTTTTGATTGGCATGGAGCGTATGAGGAGCGTATGAGGAGCGTATGATTATTTTAGGAGCGTATATACCGAGACCATAGGTCGGGCATACGCCGCCATACGCTACTCATACGCTTTGCATACGCTACGAATACGCTCCCATACGCAACTCGTAGGTTCTGCGTACGCTGCATACGCCCGAGATACGCCCGTGACGCAAGTTGAGCGTATGAGTAGCATATGCCGGCATACCCCTAGCATATGCCGGCATACCCCCAGCGTACGAGGAGCATATGGCAGCATATGAGTAGTGTATGAACCATACGCCCCCATAGGTCGAGATTTTTTTAGCATGCACAAAAGAATTTGGACGGACGGACGGGAGAAAGCGTATGGCGGCGAACAGCGGCATAGGCCGGCGTATGCGGACCGTATGTGTAGCGTATGCGAAGCATATGTATAGCGTATGCGTAGCGTATGCCGACATATATGACATAACACACCTACGCCGCCGTATGCTCCCCCAAAAACCCTAATGTGACAGCCCCTTTAGTCTCATGCTTACGAGTGTAGCAGTCTGCACCGACCTCTCAGGCAAGTAGCCACATAGACAGGTATGCATGGGTAGTGTGGTGATATCAGGGAGCCTAGGTGGTGTAATGGTTAGCACCTTGCCTGGAATACAAAGAGATGTGGGTTCGAGTCCCGCTCTAGGCACAATATTTCCCATTTTCATCACCCCCCCCCCATGACACTGGTCGCCGTGACCAGGATCCTTACAAGCTATAGTTGTTGAACCTACCCTGTGTATGTGTATGTGTAAGTGCATTGCTTGTATTATGCAATTGTAAGCATTACAAGACTTACAATTATTATTTTTTAATCTTTTTTTTTTAAGAAAAGATTTTAAATCAAAAGTAGGAATACAAAGGGGAGGCTAACCAAAATAGTCCAAATTCTCTCTAGGGCTGACAAAACCAGCCTAACTAGGTCAACAGCTGCCTGGGTTCAAGAAAAAGACAAAAACAGGGTGCCAGTGGCCTTGGTAGGTCGGCCCTTCAGCATGTGAGGCAGCAACTGGTTCCAGCTGCTCTCACTAGAGGGCGTACATTTTACAAATCTGACAGCATGCCCTTGAAACGCAAACTTACATGTAGAGGAGTTGGGAGAAGGAACAGAGATGGCTTTGACGGGGATGGGAGGGGGGAGAACATACCCTGGTGGTGGATGAATGAGTCAAACCATTCATAAAGCGGCATAGTCTGATGAAAGCGTCAAATTTCCAAAATCGAAATAATAAAACAAAATTTGATCCAACATATATAGCCAATTTTTACACCGGTGCGCTTATTGCTGTATAGATGGGAATCCTACGTCAATTTGATAGAACCTGTTATTACTGAAGTCCATGGGGGGGTCTGCATTTTGACGGGTATGCCAACATTAATTTGGCATATTTTCACTTCAATTATCTCTAAAGTTCAAATCAAGGGTATTTCAAACCTCGTAATTGCGTATATTTTCACTTCAATTATCACCAGAGTTAGTCACTTAAAATCAAAGGTATTTCAAACCTCTTAAAATACGGGAAGTCGATTATAATGTAGTTTAAATAACAGATTTTTACTTGAAAATAATTTTAATTCTTATTTGTTAATCCACTTTTGTAATGAACAAATGAACAAATGAACAAAAAAGTAGGATTGTAAAAACCTTTTTTATGTCAATTGTTGGATTGGCGTTTAAATGGTTTTACGCTTGAACTCTTCAAACTTGCCAAGTTCCTATCATTATTTATATCCACATAACCAAGAGTTCAGGTGAGCAACCTTAAGTCACAGGTTGCTTTTGGTTGCAGCCTTCTGAGCCCATCGACTTTTATAGCCATAGAGATGAATCAGCAGTTTTAGCTCACTCCACACAGCCACACCTGCAGTACACCTGGACCAGCATGCAGTGCACCAGGCATGGAGCTTACTGACTAGACCAGCATGCACTGCTTGAGCTACAGTGCTTACTGAATAGACCAGCATGCACTGCTTGAGCTACAGTGCGTACTGAATAGACCAGCATGCACTGCGTGAAGCATGGTGTTTACCGAATAGACCAGCATGCACTGTGTGAGACGTGGTGCTTACTACACAGACCAGCCTGCACTGTGTGAGGCATGGTGCTTACTACACAGATGGCCATGCACTGTGTGAGGCATGGTGCTTACTACACAGACCAGCCTGCACTGTGTGAGGCATGGTGCTTACTACACAGATGGCCATGCACTGTGTGAGGCGTGGTGCTTACTACACAGACCAGCATGCACTGTGTGAGGCATGGTGCTTACTACACAGACCAGCATGCACTGTGTGAGGCATGGTGCTTACTACACAGACCAGCACACACTGTGTGAGGCATGGTGCTTACTACATATACCAGCACGCACTGTGTGAGGCATGTTGCTTACTACACATACCAGCATGCACTCTGTGAGGCATGGTGCTTACTACACAGACCAGCATGCACTGTGTGAGGCATGATGCTTACTACACAGACCAGCATGCACTGTGTGAGGCATGTTGCTTACTACACAGACCAGCATGCACTGTGTGAGGCATGGTGCTTACTACACAGACCAGCATGTACTGTGTGAGGCATGGTGCTTACTACACAGACCAGCATGCACTGTGTGAGGCATGGTGCTTACTACACAGATGGCCATGCACTGTGTGAGGGATGGTGCTTACTACACAGACCAGCATGTACTGTGTGGGGCATGGTGCTTACTACACGGACCAGCATGCACTGTGTGAGGCATGGTGCTTACTACACAGATGGTCATGCACTGTGTGAGGGATGGTGCTTACTACACAGACGAGCATGCACTGTGTGAGACATGGTGCTTACTACACAGATGGCCATGCACTGTGTGAGGGATGGTGCTTACTACACAGACGAGCATGCACTGTGTGAGACATGGTGCTTACTACACAGATGGCCATGCACTGTGTGAGGCATGGTGCTTACTACATATACCAGCACGCACTGTGTGAGGGATGGTGCTTACTACACAGACCAGCACACACTGTGTGAGGCATGGTGCTTACTACACAGACCAGCATGCACTGTGTGAGGCATGGTGCTTACTACACAGACCAGCACACACTGTGTGAGGCATGGTGCTTACTACATATACCAGCACGCACTGTGTGAGGCATGTTGCTTACTACACATACCAGCATGCACTCTGTGAGGCATGTTGCTTACTACACAGACCAGCATGCACTGTGTGAGGCATGGTGCTTACTACACAGACCAGCATTTACTGTGTGAGGCATGGTGCTTACTACACAGACCAGCATGCACTGTGTGAGACATGGTGCTTACTACACAGATGGCCATGCACTGTGTGAGGGATGGTGCTTACTACACAGACGGGCATGCACTGTGTGAGACATGGTGCTTACTACACAGATGGCCATGCACTGTGTGAGGCATGGTGCTTACTACACAGATGGCCATGCACTGTGTGAGGGATGGTGCTTACTACACAGACGAGCATGCAATGTGTGAGACATGGTGCTTACTACACAGACCAGCATGCACTGTGTGAGGCATGGTGCTTACTACACGGACCAGCATGCACTGTGTGAGGCATGGTGCTTACTACATATACCAGCATGCACTGTGTGAGGCTTACTACACCGTCCAGCATGCACTGCGCGAGGCATGCTCACTTGCTGCTTCGTCACAGCTGCGGTGCATCACAAACAAACGCCGTTACCAAGGCGACAGTCGAGTGGGCGATAATAGGGCTCGGAACAGTGACCCTCCTCGCCCCTACCCCCACAACCCCACCATGTTTTGTAGCTTAACCCTCCGCTACCCTGAATGAGGACTAGTTGAGACTGGAGAGGGGGAGGGGGGCTGGGTGGTTTTGTGGCTGTGGTGGTGGTGGGAATCCGGATAAGCCTGGATAAGGCCTGACGGAATCTGGTTGCTATGGTGACATGGTTCTGATAACGATTGGCGCTGGCGCTGAGAGTATGTAGCTAAGTTTTGCTTACACCCACCTATGAGGAACCAGCGAAAGCAACACCCCCGGATTTACAAGGAGACCCCCCCCCCCCCAACCACTCAGAAATACTACAGCAAAAAAGTTCTAACTTCTTTTCCCCTCCAACAATTAAACAAATTTGCATTGCCCGCTGTTTTTTTTAGTTTCCGCTGATTATATGCACTTATTAGATAAATTTATTAAGTTGATCGGCACCATCTATTATTCATAGATATAATATGAATATATTAAGTTGACCGTCATCATATACTATATACAGATGGGTCGTTCTCAGAAGTTGTGTACCAATACTGTGACATCAGTAACACAAAATCAAAATGCTGTCAAAGTCGTATATACAAGCTTCCTCAGTGTGTATGTCTGTTGCATCTGAATAATTGAAAATAAAAATAATCTGACATTTTTAAGTAGGTCAAATGATCCTCAGACCCAGTAAATAGCAGTATAGCATGGGAACCAATCTGACTCCAAAATCTAATATTTTCCACACAAAATTGACATTTTAAGGACATTTCACATGCCACTTGCTCTATGGTTTTGTCTTATGTGTGATGATTAAAGAGAAAAGCAGAAAAATATTAGCACGGTAACAGTCCAAGTGGAATCAACAATTTTACACCAATGTTTGGCTCAAATTTCAATGCTATGGGGGAATGTCAGGATTGATCTTTTACTATACCATAACTGGGTCCATGCATAGAGTGTCAAATGGTGAAAATGGTTCCTGTACTGTATCTGTACTCTGTGTTTGATACAGAGTTTCATAGCACTTGCAAGTGGAAACGAAATGTTACGATGTTAAAGCTGCATAGTCCGATAAAAACAACAAATTTTCAAAACCAAAACAATTATCCAGATTTGATTCTACATATCTACCTTAGATATGGATGCACTTATTAAACATTTACCGGCAGATATAAGGGACGACTGAGTCAATTAATAGAACCTGTTACTGCAGAATCCTACGGTGATAGAGTTTTGGCAAGCTTGGCAAAATGAATTTAGCATGTTTCCATTTCAAATATCTCAAAAGTTTGCAATTTAAAATAAAAATTACTTCAAACTAAAGTTAGGACGATTATAATGAACAATCTAATATGTTTATCTCAGAAAATGAGAGGAACTCAAAACCATCGGACTAAGCAACTTTAATGACTCCAGAAAAGCTTAAAGCTGCATAGTCCGATGAAATATCAAATTTTCAAAACCAAACCAATTATCTAGATTTGATTTTACATATCTAACTTAGATACTGTTGGACTTTTTAAGCATTTGTTTCTGTGTAGAAGGCCATACTGAGTCAATTTAACAGAACCTGTTTCTGCAGAAGTCTATGGTGTCAGAGTTTTGGCAAGCTTGCCAAAACTAACTTTCCATGTTTGCACCAGAAATATCTCAAAGGTTTACCATTTAGAATAAAAGTAACTTTGAACTGATGTAAAGTAGATACTAGTGATCGATCTAATATATTTATCTCAGAAAAAAATACTGACATTCAAAACCATCGGACTATGCAACTTTAACTATTTCATAATTTAAAATTATTTTTTTAAAGAAATAAATGCCTTCAACTTAATGAAGACATTGTATATGATCATTTGAGGTGAAATGTGCTGTTGTTCACAGGTTTTCATTAAGTTTGTGACATTTTATGTGACTTTCTATTAACTTAGCTACATCCCTCCCAATAAGATACATAATACACAATATTAACATTTACTTTTGATCTGAAATATCTCCCACATTATTGGGCTAAATGATGAAATCTAAATATTGACACTCCAATAATGGGTTTCTTTGAAATATGTATTTCAAGGTGACTACCTCAAGTGGTACAGTTTCTGAGAACGACCCAGATACTAGATGAATGTGTTAACTAATTTTCCTTGTTTGCACTTCAAATATCTCAAAAGTTAGCTATTTAAAATATAAGTTACTTCAATTGAAAGTAGGCTAGATTATAACGATCACCCTAATATGTTTATCGCGGATAAAGACAGAAACTCAAAACCTATCGGACTATGCAGCTTGAAGTTCCACAGTTTATGCCATAAATTCCTTTGAGGAAGACCAACGTGTCCGCAGTTGAAATTGTCCTGGTATTTCACCCCCCCCCCCCATCAAATATTGTTGTAGTGAATGTTTAAGTAGTTTTATCCCCCCGAATAAAATTATGTTGTCAGTGTAGATCTATGCATAAGTGTTCCAGGCCTAGTGCTCATTTATTTTGTACTGCTTGCTTGCTACACACTAAACAACATTACATGTATAACAATAGAGTTTTACGTCCTTGCAACATTTAAGGTCATATCAAGACAGGTACCAACTTATGACAGTGCACACTCATAGAAATCAGGCCACCGGCACAATGACCTAATATCCCTCTCAGTCACATTATCCCGACACTGACCTAACCAGTCCTTGCCATATCCTATTAATGCTGAGCGCCAGGATAGGAAGCGGCAAATTTCAATTTTATAAGTCATTGGTTTGACTCGACCGGGAACTGAACTCCCAACCTCCCGCACAGGAGGCCTGCGCTCTACCAATTTGGTCACCGCGCACGGTACGAAGAGCAATGAAAGTAGTATCCGGGGGAAAAACGCGGATATTGGCTCAAGAACATGACGCCACCTAGCGGGTTCCGGCAGAACCAAGTTGTGGTTATTATTACACCAACTGCAAATTTCTGCTAAAACGTGAATGAATTAGCCTCTATAGGATTAGCACTGTCATGGCATCGCAGAACATTTCTGGAAGTCAGGTTCGGCACAGAACTCTCCTAGCACTGCCATAGCACCATTATATTGATCAGTTAGAACAAACTATCCTTGGAGAGCATTCTCGACAGTTGTGACTGTGTTATAGTCCATGGCGAACTCTTCATTTAAATAGTTAAAAAATATATATTCTAGCAAGATCTAAGGTCATGTAATAACGGCAAACTAACCACTTACTGTTATGCTTGTTTGTTGTTGTTTTACATCCTAATAACATCTAAGGTCATATCAAGACGGGTACTGACTTGTGATAGAGCGCAGTCATGGCGACATCACAGTGCAGCCCCACTGGTAGACCAGGCCACCAGCACCATGACCTGATATCCTACTCAGTCACATTATCCTGACACTCAGCCAACCAGTCCTTGCCCTATCCTAATATTGCCAAGTGCCTGGCTAGGAAGCGACAAGTGTCAATTTTTAAGTCATTGGTTTGACTCGACCAGGGTTCGAACCCACAAACCTATGGGTTCGGACCCCCCAATCTCCCAAAACAGGAGACGGACTCTAAATTCCTTGGCCTGGTCATGTAGATTGGCATTTTTTTAATGTTAATCGTTGAATATAAAAAATCACAGATATCCGCGAAATGGCGGAGATCTTTCATCCCTGAGTATTTATTACTAAAGGTACAAAGCATGAAAGATACGTTCTCTGTGGCGGAGTGGTTAGAGTCTGAGGGTCGGCAGTTTGATTCCCCGTGCCCCCAGCTCTGCCAATTTGGATTTCCACCGCTGTGTATAACTTACAGCGTCATCAAAGGCCGGTTGCTCTCATACCATGTCTATGTGGTGTGGGAAGTTAAAAATCCCTTGGGTCAGTAAAAGTGTAGGCTCGGGCTTTCTATCGACAAGCAGTGGAGTAGGGAAGACCAGTCGTCTGTGACTGGGATTTCCCCTGCTTGGGACAACTAATGTACCAACAACAAAAAATGAGAGACAAATAAGTGTTCACACTTCCTGTCTACCATTCGCTATATCACTATATATCACCCTTACAGTTACTCCCCCTCCCCCCCCCCCCCACACACTCTCACCACCGTGAGACTCCCACCAGAGACCGCCTACAACATTCACTTGTTTGTACAAACAATCTGCTTGGAGAAGCACCGCAGACAACGCGTTGCCACCCCCACCCACACACGCACACTCTCCCCTTTGAGACCCCCCCCCCCCCCCCCCACCAGTCAGTGCATACAACATGCACTTGTCTGTGCAAACAATCATCTGCTTGGAGAGGCAGGCAACACCGCAGACAACGCCTTGCATGCTGCCACCCTCCCTCCCCTCCTACCCCACACGTGACCTTGACCACAAGACCCAGAAGTCCTTGGGCGCTGACCTCTGTCTAATCGGCACCAAATGGCACTGATGGCTTCATATCCACGCACGCCCCCTGGTGTGGAGGCGCGGAACTAATAGCCGGAAATGCCACCAGGGGGCGGCACCAATGATAACTTGTCCGTCCGCGTTATAATGCGTTCTTTGAGTATTGGAGATGAAGGGTAATGTTGGACCCCCCCCTACACACACCTACACACACACCTACACACACCTACACACACACACACACACACACACACACACACACACACACACACACAACTATCAGTTTCAAGTTAAAGGGGTTTGTTTTACGTCCTAGCAACATCTAAGGTCATATCAGGACGGGTACCGACTTGTGACAGTGCGCACTCATGGCGACTTTATAGTGCTGTCCCACTGGGAAACCAGGTCGCCGGCACCATGACCTGGTATCCCACTCAATCACATTATCCTGACACTGAGCACACCAGTCCTTGCCCTGTCCTAATAATGCCGAGCGCCTGGCTAGGAACTGACAAGTATCAATTTTTAAGTCATTGGTTTGACTCGACCAGGGTTCGAACCCACGACCTACCAGCACAGGAGACGGACGCTGTAACTCATTCGGCCATCCCTTCTGGTAAAGGGCGAGGGGTGTGTGTGTGGTGTGTGATTGTGTATGTGTGTGTGTGTGTGTGTGTGTGTGTGTGTGTGTGTGTGTGTGTGTGTGTGTGTGTGTGTGTGTGTGTGTGTGTGTGTGTGTGTGTGTGTAAGGCAGCCACATGGATGGTTAGAAGAAAGGAATGATTTGCTTGTTTGGGTTTTACGTCTTGCAAACATCTAAGGTCATATCAGGACATGTACTGATTAGCGCCAGTGCAGACTGATGGCAACTTTTTACTGCTTCCTCACTGGGAGCTCAGGACACCATGCCCCAAATATCCCACCCAGTCACATTTTCCTGGCGCCTGCCTGTCTATGTGGCTCCTTGCATGAGATGTCAGTGCCTACTACTATTCTGGTCCCACTGGAATTGTAGGTCTTTTAAATGGTTTATGTCCACAAGTTGGTTTAATGCTTACAATTACATATACAGTATAACCCCGTTAAACCAAACGATCGGTTAAACCAAACTTGTTTCAGGGGCACGGCAAAACACTATCATTTCTCATATAAAAAAGCTGGTTAAACCAAAGTTGGTTAATCCAAATTATCGGTTAATCCAAACAAAATTGTCGGACTTGTTAAACCACTTCCGGATTTGTTAAACCAAACTTTCATGTGGTTATAAGGTCATCTGAGACTCCACCAACAATTTTTTAATATGATAAATGGTAGTATTTTGACGGGCCGCCGAAAAAAGTTTGGATTAACCGATCGTTTGGTTTAATGGGGGTATACTGTATATACATAAAAAAACAATAATAAAGGTGTCCACATAATTGTATATTACATGTGCAATACACGTTTACTCAAAGTCAAAGTTGAAGCCAAAGCTCGGTCAAACCAAAGATCGGTTAATCCAAACAAATTTCTAGGGTCCTTCAAGTTTGTTTAACGAGGTTATACACTACTGCGTTCGTCCCCCTGGAATTGTAGGTCTTTTAAATGGTTTATGTCCCCAAGTTGATTTAATGCTTACAATTACATATATGCACTTACAACATTGGACGAGCTCTAAAATAGCCTGAAACCAACACTTTAATTTTAAAGCTTTCACTATTATTCAAGGGAGTGGGACGTAGCTCAGGCGGTAGTGTGTCCACCTTTGAAGTTTGGGCTATTTTCCGTTCCAACCAGTGATCCACAACTGGTTCATCAAAGGTTGTGTGGTATGTGATGTACTGTTTGTGGGAAAGTGCATATAAAAGAACCTTTGCTGCTTCTCGGAAGGAGTAGCCTATGTGGCGGCAGCGGGTTTCCTCCAAAGAAATATGTCAGAATGACCATATGTTTGACATCCAATAGCCGATGATAAAAATCAATAAGCTCTAGAGGCGTCGTTAAATAAACCAAGCTTTACTTTTTCAATATTGTTCAGTTTCTTTATTTTACTATTATTTTATTTGACTGTATCTTCCAATGCTTTCCCCAAGGAATCAGAGTGTGCATAGTACAGGGTGCATCGGGCGCGGTGGCCTAATCGATAGAGCGCAAGCCTCGCATGCCGAAGGTCGGGAGTTCGATTCCTGGTCGAGTCAAACCAATGACTTATAAAATTGATACTCGTTGCTTCCTAGCCTGGCGCTCGACCTTAATAGGATAGGGCAAGGACTGGTTAGCTCAATGTCAGGATAATGGGACTGAGTGGGATATTTGGTCATGTTGCCAGGGCTTGATTTCCCAGTGGGGCAACGCTATAAAGTCACCATCAGTGCGCACTGTCACAAGTCAGCCCCCATCCTGATTGATTGATTGGTGCTTGCTTTACGCTGTGTCGGCAGCATATGCCATATTCGAAATAGCGAATTGTAGACAGGAAGTGTGAACACTTATTTGTCTCTGAACACTTATTTGTCTCACAGCGTACATGGCCTTAGATGTTTCCAGGACGTCAAACTACAACAACCAACCAACTAGGACAGGGCCTGACATTGCCAACAACCTGAGACTGAGGAGGTTGTCGAAGAGGAACCCTGCCACTCATGTCCTTATATACACGATATCGCTGCCGGCCAGAAACCACCGAAACTAATACACACCATGTTTATAAACAAAGAGCCCCTGTTTGGAAAGTCAACCTGGCCGCTTAACAAACAGCTCAGTGTGGATTTGTGCTCAGCACTGTTGTTTTTTTGTTCGCTACACTACTTACGGGGCTAAACATGAGGTTTGTGAGGATATGGCTATGCTTGGGTTAGACGCGGCGCTAGATTTGTGTGGATATGGCTGCCATTGACTTTGAGGTGAGCGAAATATGCCAGGTTTGTGATGTGAGGATGCCGCTATGTTGAGAAAGACACAGCCGCCGGTGGTTTGTGTGGATATGGATACTGCTAAGGAAAACACGCCAGGTTTGTATGAATATTGTTGAGCGCAACATGTTAGGTTTGTGAAGATGTATCTAGTATTGAGAAGGACATGGTTGTGGTTTGTGTGAATATGGCTGAGGAAAACATGCCAGGTTTGAATTGAAAATGATTGCACTAAACAGGTCCAGTTTGTGTGAATATGGCTGCACTAAACAGGCCCAGTTTGTGTGAATATGGTTGCGCTAAACATGCCCAGTTTGTGTGAATATGGCTGCACTAAACAGGTCCAGTTTGTGTGAATATGGCTGCACTAAACAGGCCCAGTTTGTGTGAATATGATTGCGCTAAACATGCCCAGTTTGTGTGAATATGGCTGCGCTAAACAGGCCCAGTTTGTGTGAATATGATTGCGCTAAACATGCCCAGTTTGTGTGAATATGGTTGCACTAAACAGGTCCAGTTTGTGTGAATATGGCTGCACTAAACAGGCCCAGTTTGTGTGAATATGATTGCGCTAAACATGCCCAGTTTGTGTGAATATGGCTGCGCTAAACAGGCCCAGTTTGTGTGAATATGATTGAGCTAAACATGCCCAGTTTGTGTGAATATGGCTGCGCTAAGCAGGCCCAGTTTGTGTGAATATGATTGAGCTAAACATGCCCAGTTTGTGTGAATATGGTTGAGCTAAACATGCCCAGTTTGTGTGAATATGGCTGCGCTAAGCAGGCCCAGTTTGTGTGAATATGATTGAGCTAAACATGCCCAGTTTGTGTGAATATGGTTGTGCTAAACAGGTCCAGTTTGTGTGAATATGGCTGCGCTAAGCAGGCCCAGTTTGTGTGAATATGATTGAGCTAAACATGCCCAGTTTGTGTGAATATGGTTGTGCTAAACAGGTCCAGTTTGTGTGAATATGGCTGCGCTAAACAGGCCCAGTTTGTGTGAATATGATTGAGCTAAACATGCCCAGTTTGTGTGAATATGGCTGCGCTAAGCAGGCCCAGTTTGTGTGAATATGATTGAGCTAAACATGCCCAGTTTGTGTGAATATGGTTGTGCTAAACAGGCCCAAATTGCATGAATATGGTTCCGCTAAGCATGCCCAATTTGTGTGAAAATGATTGTGCTAAACAGGCCTAGTTTGAATGAAAATGATTGCGCTAAACAGGCCCAATTTGTGTGAATATGGTTGTGCTATACAGGCCCAATTTGTGTGAATATGGTTGCGCTATAGAGGCCCAATCTGTGTTAATATGGCTGCACTAAACATACCTAGTTTGTGTAAGTATAGCTGCGCTAAACATGTCAAGTTTGTGAAGATGTTACTAGTATTGACGCTGTGGTTTGCTTGAATATGGTTGAGTGAAACAATCAATGTTTGTCAAGATAACTACTGTTGAGCAAATACATGCCAGCTTTGTGAAGATGCCACTACAGTTGAGTAAGATTACTTTTTGGTTTGTGTGTCGCTATGGCAACCATTCAATGAAACATACATGAGCATCTCAACACCTCTTATCTTGCCTTATTTATCCATATCCTTAATAGCTATTATTACCCTGGTCGACTACACGGCAATCAAAGTATCAACTGTGATGAGTTTGTGAACTTCAATTCCAAAATCAACTGAAAGAAGAAAACTTATTTCAATGACAAAAGAAATCAAGCGTCCTACAAATAGTTTTCTTCGAAAAAGATAGTTGAATGGTTGTTGGCGTTTTGTCATGGCAACATTTAAGGTCATATCAGGATGGGTAGGGCCTAGCAACTTGTGACAGTGTGCACTCATGGTGACTCAATAGTGCTGCCCCACTGGGAAATCAGGCTGACAGCACCGTGACCTGATATCCCACTGAGTCACATTATCCTGACACCAAGCCAACCAGTCCTTGCTGTATCCTATTAAAGCCGAGTGCCTGGCTAGGAAGTTACAAGTATCAATTTTGTAAGTCATTGGTTTCACTCGACCAGGTGTGTGTGTGTGTGTGTGCGTGCGTGCGTGTGCGTGTGTGGTGTGTGTGGTGTGTGTGTGTGTGTGACGGTACCAACCACTACCAGGGGCCGTGTAAATCTCATCATATCTCATACTGACCACGCTTTGCACTGACCTTGACCGTTGACCCGTTGACCTTTACCCCACTGACCATAGGAAAATAAGGACGCGACCCCCCGCCCCCCCTTCCCCTCCCCCCTAGGTGCATCACCACACTCTACTTACCGGGCGCGTCCCCGCATCGGAAGAGCGCGGGCCTCACGAGCCGGAGATCGGTAGTTCGGTTCCCGGTCGAGTCAAACCAATGACCTATGAAATTGATACTTGTCACTTCCTAGCCAGGCGTTTGGCATTAATAGGATAGGGCAAGGGCTGGTTAGCTCAGTGTCAGGATAATGCAACAGAGGGGGGATATTGGGTCATTCTCTATGTCGGCATGACGTCACAGCCCGGCCAAACTACTCGCGAAGGGTAAAACAACGCAGTAATTTGTGCTGCAGCAATGATATGTCTATGCGGAGCATTTATGCAAAATAAATTTTAAAGCTTTCATTGGGTCTATTAAAATTATCTTAATGCGCGATTGAAGATCTGAAGTGTTTAATTTAACCTAAGAGCAATTTTCTCTGAAAGGATTAAAAACAGATAATATTGAAAGTTGGGATATTCTGAGTGTCAGTGCCAGGGGTAGTCCTACTGAATCACGGCCTCAAAAACTATTTTCGCAAAATAAATTCAAGAACTTCCAATTGGCTGATACAAAAAAAAAGCTGAATGTGAAATTGTAGAGAAAGATCTGAACTAATAGAAATAAGAGAAATTAGCTTTCAAAGCACTAAAATGCACAAATTACTGTGATAGTTAGGGTAGTTTTAGTGCTGTCTCTATGACAGTGGCATTTGTTTTACCCTTCGGTGCAAAAAGTTCCCGGATGTCTGACATCGAGAATGGTGCGGCGGCCTGATTTCTCAGTGGGGCAGCACTACAAAGTCGCCATGAGTTGCGCACTGTCACAAGTCAGTCCCTGTCATGATATGACCTTAGATGCTGCCAGGATGTAAAACTCCAACAACCAACCACTCTCCACACACACACACACACACACACACACACACACACACACACACTCACACCACGGCCCGGTTTGTACGAGATTCCGAGGAGCTGTTGCACGAGCGGGTGGTGAGCAGCGGTGTGAGGGAGGGGGTGGTCAATGGGCAGTGAAGTGAAAACATGGCACGATCACTTCTTCACACACTGCACATCGCTTGAGCAGCCTGCAAAGTCCTTTGCGCGAAAACAGGGCAGTGTCAACTGCAAACTCACGAAGACCAGACTTTGTTATCATAACCTCCCTTCTTTTTACTTCTTCCAAGTTCTAATTCATCCTAAGAAAGCACCAGGTCTTCTTGCAGGCGCATCAAAAAAGGAAACCAGACGGGATGACCGAATGGGTTGAGCGCGCCACGCTTCCCATGGGGCAGGTCGTGGGATTCAAGTCAAACCACCGATAAAAATTGTTATACTTGTCGCTACCTAGCCAGGTGCTCAGTATTAAGCCGCGGTCATATACACGTTAGCGAACGTAGTTGAACGTAGTTAGAATAATGCCGGTGAAACGTGCTATCACTACGTTCAAATATGTTATGGTATGGCAGGCTTTGGTTGATGGTTGGTTGGTACGAATAAATATGTTACGTTACGGATCCCGGTATGTTACGGTTCGGATCCCGGTACGTCCAACTACGTTACCCTCCATTACGTTCAACTACGTTCAACTTCGTCCACTAATGGCTATGTGACCATGGCAGAACGGCCAAGGTTTTGTGTGGGTCAAAGTATGCTAGGATATGCTAGAGTACACCAGAGTACATTAAGAAGTATGCTATCATCACAGAGGCTAGGTCTGTCTCAAACGTAGTGCTCTTTTGAACATGTCCAAAGCTTAAAACGGAACTCACGGCCCACAGATGCTATTATCATGTTATTATCATGGAGAAGTATGGATGCTGGTACGTTGCACTACATTGACCTATGTTCAACTATGTTAGCCTCCGCTACCTTCAACTATGTTCACTAACATGTACATGACCGGGCCTTCACTAGGAGAGGGCAAGGAGCCCGTGGAATGAGGAAGACCAATTGTCTGCGATTTAAATTTTCTGTCACTTCAACTCTTCTTCATTGGCTTAGCTGGGTTACTTTGACACCGATAATATCACCTGGCTTCGCCACATTTGCGAATGACCAGATCAACAACATCACGCAGATTGTCGCCTAGGAAGTCCCGAAGCTGTGACCCAGCACACTCGCGTCAGTTTTGACTTACACGGTAGAAGTCGGGTTTAGCACTCCTTCTATCCTTCACCATAGACCCGATACTTTACTTTACACCATGCTTTCTCCTGCTGACCAAACATGGTGGGGTTTCTTGCCGTACATTTATTTGTTCCTCGCATAGAGTGCAGTTAAATTGTCCTAGAAAATATTTTACCTGAGATAAAATACAACTTTGCGTAGGCGTATTCATCACCTCCCCCCTCCCGACTGCCTGTCGTGTGAGCTGAAGCTGTGACCCGGCATGCCAGGTTGCAGCTTCAGTCCTTCTTGAGAGATGAGTGGAACTTGGAACGCATGTATTGCCAGACAGTTTGAGATGCCACCCCGCTTCCGTTATTACTATTCCCAATCTATATATCATTGTTTATACAACTAAGGGGTATCCCCACCTCCACCGTTACTATTCCCATTCTATATATCATTGTTTATACAACTAAGCGGTATCCCCACCTCCGCCGTTACTATTTCCATTCTATATATCATTGTTTATACAACTAAGAGGTATCCCCACCTCCACCGTTACTATTTCCATTCTATATATCATTGTTTATACAACTAAGCGGTATCCCCACCTCCGCCGTTACTATTCCCATTCTATATATCATTGTTTAGACAACTAAGAGGTACCCCCACCTCTTCCGTTACTATTCCAATTCAGTATATCATTGTTTATTCAGCTAAGTCGATACCCATCCTGATATGACCTAAAGATGTAGCTAGGATGTAAAACAACAACAAACAAAACAAACTAAGGGGTATCCCCACCTCCACTATTACTATTTCCATTCTATATATCATTGTTCAGACAACTAAGGGGTATCCCCACCTCCTCTGTTACTATTCTCATTCTATATACTGTACCCCCATCTCCACCTTTACTATTTCCATTCCATATATCAGTTTATACAACTAAGAGGTATCCCCACCTCCGCCATTACTATTTCCATTCTATATATCATTGTTTAGACAACTAAGAGGTATCCCCACCTCCACCGTTACTATTCCCATTCTATATATCATTGTTCATACAACTAAGAGGTATCCCCACCTCCACCGTTACTATTTCCATTCTATATATCATTGTTCATACAACTAAGAGGTATCCCCACCTCCACCGTTACTATTTCCATTCTATATATCATTGTTCATACAACTAAGCGGTATCCCCACCTCCATCGTTACTATTCCCATTCTATATATCATTGTTTAGACAACTAAGAGGTACCCCCACCTCTTCCGTTACTATTCCCATTCAGTATATCATTGTTTATACAACTAAGTCGATACCCATCCTGATATGACCTTAGATGTAGCTAGGATGTAAAACAACCACAAACAAAACAAACTAAGGGGTATCCCCACCTCCACTATTACTATTTCCATTCTATATATCATTGTTTATACAACTAAGCGGTATCCCCTCCCCACCTCCTCTGTTACTATTCCCATTCTATATATCATTGTTTATACAACTAAGGGGTATCACCACCTCCGGCAGTACTATTCCCATTCTATATACCATACCCCCACCTCCACCATTACTATTCCCATTCTATATATTATTGTTCATACAACTAAGGGGTATCCCCACCTCCGCCATTACTATTCTCATTCTATATACTGTACCCCCACCTTCACCATTACTATTCCCATTCTATATATCATTGTTTATACAACTAAGGTTTTTTTTTTTTTTTGGTTTGTTTTTTTTGTGGGTATCCCCACCTCCACCGTTACTATTTTTTTGTTTGGTTTCCCATTCTATATTCATTGTTTTAAACTAGGTATCCCCACCTCCACCGTTACTATTCCCATTCTATATATCATTGTTTATACAACTAAGCGGTATCCCCACCTCCGCCGTTACTATTCCCATTCTATATATCATTGTTTATACAACTAAGAGGTATCCCCACCTCCTCTGTTACTATTTCCATTCTATATATCATTGTTCATACAACTAAGGGGTATCCCCACCTCCGCCGTTACTATTCCCATTCTATATATCATTGTTTATACAACTAAGGGGTATCCCCACCTCCGCCGTTACTATTCCCATTCTATATATCATTGTTTATACAACTAAGGGGTATCACCACCTCCGCCATTACTATTCCCATTCTGTATATCATTGCTCATACAACAAAACCATTACTATTCCCACTCCGCATACCAATATTCTTACAACTAATGGCCACCCAACCTCCATCGTTACTATTCTCACAGTTCAATGAAATAATATCGTTAAGGCATAAAAACATGCATAAAGACACCCTGATACTGACAAATTGGGGACATTTGGCGTAGTTAATTTTTCCGACACTTGGTGGTGTGTCGGTACTAGTGGGCCTAAACGGCCATTGACAATGCATTTACTTTGCCGATACGCGCAGTTCAAAACATCAATTTTATTCAAAATTAATAGAAATTCAGAACCCGAACCTTATAATTTTAATATAATCTGTTTGTTGAATATATTTTCTACATGAGTTCCAAAAGGTTTGTATTTAAGTGGTGTATCTTTAGAGATATTTCACTTTTCCTATATGAAGATTGCTCACGGCCATTGACAATGCATTGATTCATTGAGTTTGCCGATACGCGTAGTTCAAAACGTCAATTTTATTCAAAATTAATAGAAATTCATAACCCTAACCTAATAAATTTATTATAATCTGTTTGTTTAATAATATGTTTTCTATATGTGTTCCAAACGGTTTGTATCTAAATGATGTATTTTTAGAGATATTTCACTGCGTATGCGCCGCCTAGCACCCCCCCCCCCCACACCATCCTGTGCCCCCCCCCCCCACCTCTTGTCTTGAGATAACAGAAGCCTTCTCGGCCCCTGTCCCACTGCTCCACTTTCACCGCGCGTTCCTAAAGGCCCTGTCACATTACGGCGTGTGGCGTTAGCGTATGCCGGCGTATGCGGTTTTCGACCCATACACCGTCATACGCCATCATACGCTACGCCCCGAGGTCCCAGCGGCATCTGAAGAGTATGCCTAACCTATGCCTAACCTACCCCTAGCCTATAGCGGCGTATTCAAAGCGTATCCCAACCTATGTGCGGCGTACTGTGATGAGGTTTGACAGTTGTGATTGACAAGTTCAGCATACGCCCAACCTATGCGTAACCTATGTCGGCGTATGTCGAGCGTATGAGCCATATGGCGAAAAATTTTGAGCATGCTAAAAAAAAAATTTGGACGGACGCGTATGTATAACGCATGCATAGCGTATGACGGCGTATGGGTCGAAAATCCATACGCTAATGCCATACGCCGTAGTGTGACACCACTTTTACGGAACGTTGGGGGTACGCAAGAGACACCCGGCGGGTGTCAATCCAGCATACGCCCAACCTATGCTGACGTACCCCTAACCTATGCGCAACCTATGCCGGTGTATTCATAGCGTACGCCTAGCGTATGAGCAGCGTATGATCCATACGCTGCCAATTTTGAGCAAGGAAAAAGGCTTGTTGGAGGATCGGCATATGACGTTGTATGACGGCGTATGCATAGCGTATGGCGGCATATACCGATGTATATGACGTAACGCGCTTAAGCCGCCGTACGCTCCAGCAAAAAACCCTAATGTGACAGCCCCTTTACCTGAACGCGGTGACAGGCCGGCCCTTTAAAGGTCGCCTAACACCACCCATGTGACGTCACGTATTCAGAGCGCGCACTGTCCACGGCATTAGTTGAAATGGCTTTGTATGTGAGACCCCCCCCCCTGTGCAACTAGATAATTTGGTACCGTTATAGCAGCTCTCTTCCCCCCAATGTGTTGCTACCTTGTCGTGGTGGGGAGGCTTGTGTGCCTCCGTGACCATGAGAGCTATACCGGCGGGGGCTAGCCCCCTGGCAGGTTTAACCAAGCCGGGCAGGACTCATGGTAGAGGACAGACTAAGAGCAGCAACTGGTCCTCCAGGTTGGGGGTTGGGCGTGGGGCCAACAACCCCACCCCGGAAAAAGAACAACGTTACAGAATCACGAACAAGAAACTCAAGGCCCAGGACCGGGAAAACTGGAGAGCCCTTGTTCGTGGCCTATGCCCAAAGTTGGGCGGTAGGCGACACGTTCATCTACGACACGGCTGAGGAGGTGTTTGTGTGGATGGGCGCTGACGCCTCAACGGGCGAAGAAGAAGAAAGCAGCTCTCCCTAGTGCCATCGTATTCTCTGACCGAATTCTGCAAGGTCGTACATACAGAGCAGTTGAATCATTCATTGCAACATGGCGCATACAGCCTGGCTTGTAAAAATCTTTTGGGTTAAAATCTTTCTGACCGAAAGCAACGAAAGGTTGCTTCACAGCTTTGAATATTTTCCAAACATGCTCTTACTATTGATTGGAGGACAGGGTCAAATTAAGGAAGTGGGCATATGCAAGTGAAAGGCGGAGGGTAGAGTGTCAAAGTTGCAACTGTTGGGCAAGTAAGTGTTATTTCAACATGGAATGCACAATTTGGAATAGAATGAGGAATGTATGACAAACATTAGTAATACTACCACCACTGCGAAGAGCAAGAGCAAGAGCAAAAGCAAGAGCAAGAGCAAATTGATACTTGTCGCTTCCTAGCCAGTCGCTCGGAATTATTAGGATACGGCAAGGACTGGTTGGCTGAGTGTCAGGATAACGTGACTGCATGGGATATCAGGCCATGATGCTTGCAGCCTGATCTCCCAGTTGGGAGACGGGTTAGCAGCACCTTAGCTACGATATGACAGATATGTGCACAGGCACCTCACACCATGCTACGCTGAATGGCGTAATTGTCTAAGAACCACTACAGATGGCGCTGTGTTCCTTGACAAAGGCTGGGTTAGCATCACCTTACCTATGATATGACAGGTATGTGTACAGGCACCTCACACCATGATATGCTGAATAGCGTAATTGTCTAAGAACCACTACAGATGGCGCTGTGTTCCTTGACACAGGCCGGGTTAGCAGCACCTTACCTACGATATGACAGGTATGTGCACATGCACCTCACACCATGCTACGCTGAATGGCGTAATTGTCTAAGAACCACTACAGATGGCGCTGTGTTCCTTGACAAAGGCCGGGTTAGCAGCACCTTACCTACGATATGACAGGTATGTGCACAGGCACCTCACACCATGCTACGCTGAATAGCGTAATTGTCTAAGAACCACTACAGATGGCGCTGTGTTCCTTGACACAGGCCGGGTTAGCATCACCTTACCTACGATATGACAGGTATGTGCACATGCACCTCACACCATGCTACGCTGAATAGTGTAATTGTCTAAGAACCACTACAGATGGCGCTGTGTTCCTTGACAAAGGCCGGGTTAGCATCACCTTACCTATGATATGACAGGTATGTGCACATGCACCTCACACCATGCTACGCTGAATAGCGTAATTGTCTAAGAACCACTACAGATGGCGCTGTGTTCCTTGACAAAGGCCGGGTTAGCATCACCTTACCTACGATATGACAGGTATGTGCACATGCACCTCACACCATGCTACGCTGAATAGTGTAATTGTCTAAGAACCACTACAGATGGCGCTGTGTTCCTTGACAAAGGCTGGGTTAGCAGCACCTTACCTACGATATGACAGGTATGTGCACATGCACCTCACACCATGCTACGCTGAATAGCGTAATTGTCTAAGAACCACTACAGATGGCGCTGTGTTCCTTGACAAAGGCCGGGTTAGCATCACCTTACCTACGATATGACAGGTATGTGCACATGCACCTCACACCATGCTACGCTGAATAGCGTAATTGTCTAAGAACCACTACAGATGGCGCTGTGTTCCTTGACAAAGGCCGGGTTAGCATCACCTTACCTACGATATGACAGGTATGTGCACAGGCACCTCACACCATGCTACGCTGAATAGCGTAATTGTCTAAGAACCACTACAGATGGCGCTGTGTTCCTTGACAAAGGCCGGGTTAGCATCACCTTACCTACGATATGACAGGTATGTGCACATGCACCTCACACCATGCTACGCTGAATAGCGTAATTGTCTAAGAACCACTACAGATGGCGCTGTGTTCCTTGACAAAGGCCGGGTTAGCATCACCTTACCTACGATATGACAGGTATGTGCACATGCACCTCACACCATGCTACGCTGAATGGCGTAATTGCCCACCGTGTTGCCATGACAACATTCCATATCGCTGACGCGATGGTGACGCCAATAGGACCACGTTTCAGTAAATGCTTGACAACCAAATTCATTTAGATCGGTTTGTGTGTTTGTTGTTTTACATGTCGTAGAAACATCTACGGTCATATCAGGACGGGTACCGACTTCTGACAGTGCGCACTCATGGCGACTTTATAGTGCTGCCCCACTGGGAGACCAGGCCACCAGCACCATGACCTGACATCTCACTCAGCCACATTATCCTGACACTAAGCCAACCAGTCCTTGCCCTATCCTAATAATGCCAAGCGCCTGGCTAGGAAGCGACAAGTATCAATCTTTAAGTCATTGGTTTGACTCGACCAGGGTTCGAACCAACGAATCCATGGGTTCGGATCCCCCCGATCTCCCAAAACACGACACGGAGTGACCCTCAACTCAATCAGCCATCCTGACTTTTCCCAGATTGGTTGGTTGTCCGATTGTTTTGAGTTCCAGGCATATTTTCTTCAGATAAATTATAAGTTGTTCAGTATAATCTACCTTACACTAGTTTGAAATAACTGTTATTATAAGTGGCTAAATTTAGAGGTGTTTGAAATGGTAACATGTACAACCAGTTGTATTTTTAAATTAGATTTTTTTCCCATCAGACTGCACACCTTAGAAAGAGCCTCTTAATGCCTATGAGGTCTAGCATCTTGATATCCACACCAAAATAAATAAATATCTCCAAGGTTAGCCATTTTTACATTTAAAAGGTTACTTAAAACTGAAGTAGGCTATAAAAATCAACCGCTTATACCCACTAACCTAATGTTGTTTTAATGGGGGTTTAAAAAAAACAACTACAAATGGCAGAACCTTAAAACTAAACTACAAATTATGCAGAAACTCAAACCCATAGAAGCATGGACTCGTTGTGAATCTGGCCTATGCTTCCGACATGGCGTAAAGAAACTGCCAATCAATGAATCAATCAATCGACCAATCAATCAACGGCCACACGGGATGGCCGAATGAATTAATGCATCCGTCTCCTGTGTTGGTAGATCGTGACTTAAAAATTGATACTTGTTGCTTCCTAGCCCGGCGCTCAGCATTATTAGGAGAGGGCAAGGACTGGTTGGCTCAGTGTCAGGATAATGTGACTGAGTGGGATATCAGGTCATGGTGCTTGCAACCTGGTCTTCCAGTGGGGCAGCACTATAAAGTCGCTATGAGTGTGCACTGTCACAAGTCAGTACCCGTCCTGATATGACCTTAGATGTTGCTAGGACGTAAACAACCAAACAAACAAAACTTTAATGCAAAGGAGGCGGTTGCCCTGGAGGTTATTAGGTAGATATACCACAAACTGTGACAATTTGTCACATATCAAACATGTATATCATGTATCTAATGCGACCGGGCACAGTGGCCGAATCAGTAGAATGTGGGCCTCGTGTGCGGGAGATTGGGAGTTCGGTTCCCTGTCGATTCAAACCAATGACTTATCAAATTGATACTTGTCGCTTCCTAGCCAGGCGCTCGGCATTAATAGGATGGTTAACTCAGTGTGAGGCTAATATGACTGAGCGGGATATCGTGTCATGGTATTGCCTGATTTCCCACTGGACAGCACTATAAAGTTGCCACCAGTGTGCACTGTCACAAGTCGGTACCCGTCTAGATATGACCTTAGATGTTGCAAAGACGTAAAACTCCAACAACCAACCAACCTGTATCTAATACAGGTTTTCCTTTTGTTGTGCCAATGGAATGCTACCTTAAAGCTGCTTAATCCGATGAAAACATCAAATTTTCAAAATCAAACCAATTATCTAGATTTTATTCTACATATCTAACTGACATGCTGGTGCAATTATTAAACATTTGTTGCCACATAGAAGGGAAAACTGGGGCAATTTATATCACCTGCTACTGCAGAATCCTATGGTGTCAGAGTTTTGGCGTGGTTGCCAAAATCAATTTTGCCAGTTTGCACTTTAAATATCTCAAATGTTAGCCATTTAAAATCAAAGTTACTTTAAACTAAAGAAGCTAGATGATAACGATCAAGCTAATATATTTATCTCAGAAAATGACAGAAACACAAAACCATCGGACTATGCAACTTTAAAGCTGCATAGTCCGATGAAATATCAAATTTTCAAAAACAAACCAATTATCTAGATTTGATTTTACATATCTAACTTAGATACTGATGCGCTTATTAAGCATTTGTTTCTGCGTAGAAGGCAATACCGAGTCAATTTAATAGAACCTGTTACTGCAGAAGTCTATGGTGTCAGATGTTTTGGCAAGCTTGCCAAAACTAATTTTCCATGTTTGAACTCAAAATATCTGAAAAGTTTACCATTTAAAATAATAGTAACTTTGAACTAATGTAAAGTAGATACTAGAGATCAATCTAATATATTTATCTCAGAAAAAATACAGAAATTCAAAACCATCGGACTATTCAACTTTAAGGCAGCCAGCCAACGCGGGGTCTAAAAATGGCCCCCACCCTCAGTAATTAAAAACGTCAGAACTAGCTCGCCCGCTTTCCACCACCGCTAACTCCATTCCGACAAAGAGTAATTGCTCATTTCCCCCCCCGCAGTAAATTGCACGCGTGGCGCCACCTCGCGGAGAAGGCAGGCACCACAGAACTGCCACCTGGTAGCGAAGAGGGGCGAGAGAACCATTGCCGCCACCTAGCGTCAGAAGCGAGAGAAACGTTTTACTGACTGACCGCTCACTGAGTGAGACCGCTTCGCAACAACGCTGGCATTTTAAAATTGAAAGCGGCAGTTTGGCGTGTGGTTAAAGCCGTAGTCCCAAACCTGCTCGGTTAGATGGATTCCCCAAAGGGATTATTGGAAATGGCACCACATGTGTTTCGGACACAGCTGCATTGAAGTGACCGCTGTGCATTGTTTAACCAGTTACCGGATGGCGAGATCTGAAGGTGAAGGTGAAGGTGGTGGTGATGATGGTGATGATGGTGGTGGTGGTGAGATGGTGGTGGTGAGATACTGGTGAGATGGGTGGAGGGGTCACCCAACATTTTCAATATTCAAAAAGTGTCCCTCCCACTTTTCCAGACCTTCACCTCCCCCATATCTGACTCAACTACAAAATAGTCCATATTACCATTTTACAACCGAACACGCCACCAACATTTACATTAAACCATAAAAAGTGTACACTGTTCACATAATTGAACACTTTGTAGGACCGTGAAAAATGTTGAAAACGTTGCATCACCCTTAAGGATGACCGAAAGATAAAATCTGTTTCAGTTCGAATCCCAGCCGAGTAAACCAATGACTTATAAAAGTGATACATGGTGCTACCTAGCCTGACATTCTGCATTAATAGGATAGACTTTTTCACACAGTAGCAGGATAATGTGACTGTGTGGGATATTGTGTCATGGTGCCGTCTGTCTGGTCTCCCAGTGATTCAGCACTACATAATTACTATGAGTGCACACTGTCACAAGTCGGTACCCATCCTGACATGACCTTAGTTCTTGCTAGGACATAACACAACAACAAACAAATCTATTTTATCTGACTAAATGATTCAGTGAAGCGAATTTCAACACGCATCTTCTGTAAAGTCAGGCTGGACGACATTTTCACAGGCGATGTTTGTCAGCCATAGTCACTTACTTCATTGCTTCAAACAAATGCAGTATGAATATTATTGATGACTTCAATTAAATTGTTAATTAATAGGCAGATTTGCATGAATTCCTGCACAGAAATTGCAGGGTGTGTTCGACCTTGACAGATTGGGGTGGGGGAGAGGTGGAAGATCAATTGTTAGGGATCTTGAGCACCTAAAATGGACCACTTTGAAAAGCCTAGTGGATTTTGATTTTCCGATTTAGATTTTTTTTTTTTAATTGCGAGTCATTGAATGTTAAAAATATGAACCCTGGATGGTTTATTAAACAAGGATGAAAATGGCCTGCAGCAAAAAAATGTGGAAATCAGGCCGGGACCCTGGCACCACCTAGTGGGTTCTGCCAGAACCAACACTGAATTTCCGCGAAAACGCGGATATCCACCCATAGGATTAGCACTGTCAGGAGGTCGTGAAAAAAAAGCCATATATCAGGTTCCAACTCTCTAACGGTGCCTAAAGCTAAGATTCCTTATACGCGGTATGCGGCATGCGAATTTTGTATATGCGGCATAGATATATGCCAACCCCCAACATTTGTTGGGGTTTTCCCTCCAAATTTGTGAAGGAACAGTATTGTTTTCTATGGCAAAAGCCACAGTATTCACATTCGCATGCCGCACCGATCAGTCCATGGGTCGATCCATTTGCCGCATTCGCATTCGGACATATGGAAGCACCACTATTCATTTACATGCTTTTCAATTTGTATTCGCATTCGCATGCTGCATACAGCGTATAAGGAATCTTAGCTTAACTCCTCCTTGTTTGGGTTTTATGTTATAGCAACATCTAAGATCATATAAGAATGGCATTTGGACTAAGTCATTGCTATCATATATATATACGGAATAGATGAAAAGTCTGGATGTCGATATCCATACATTCCACAAGAAGGCAGCATCTAAGGATGAACAATCTACAGACTTGGTTTAAGGTTGGTTGCATGAAAGGTTTGTTGGTTGTTGGAGCTTTACCTCCAGGCAACATCTAAGGTCATATCAGGATGGGTACCGACTTGTCACAGTTCGCAATCATGGTCATTTTTATAGTGCTGCCCTACTGGGAAATCAGGCTGCCGGCACCATGACCTGATATCCCACTTAGTCCCATTATCCTGACACTGAGCTAACCAGTCCTTGCCCTATCCTATTAATGCCGAACGCCAGGTGTGGGCTCTACTGATTTCGCTACCGCGCCCGGTCAAAATCCCCGAAAAGGTTCATAAACAGAAACAGAAATTTCTGAAGCCTCCACAACGTGGCAGGCAACATGGAACAGATAACAAAAGTGCAAACCCTTGTGCCTGCACACGCCACTAGGTGGCAGCATGAAAAGGTTAATAAGCATGAACCTACCTGTGTACGACTGGGGAGAAGGGTCCTGCTGTTAGGCAGATGAAGTCTCGACGTGTGGCGGGAAGACGAGTTGAGGTCGGAGAAGGGTCGCACACCTGGAGAAGATAAAGAAACACAACGCCTGAGTGCAGGTGGCAGTATCAATCAACATAGCGCCAATTCAGCCAACGCGCTTCGCACAGCATTAAATCATACACCAATTTACTCACTGCATTAGCAAAAAAAAGTAAAAAGAAAAGCTTCTTTTATTTAACGATACCTCTAGAGCACATTGATTTTTATCATCGTTTGGACATTCTGACATATTTCTTCGGAGGAAACCAGCTGCCACCACATAGGCTACTCTTTCTGATAAGCAGCAAAGGGTCTTTTCTATGCACTTTCCCACAAACAGGATACCACATACCACAGCCTTTGATGAACCAGTTGTGGACCGCTGGTTGGAACAGAAAATAGCCCAAACTGCGAATGGGTCCACTGAGCAGGATTGATAGGATGACCCACACCTTCACAGGTGGACACTCTACCGCCTGAGCTATATCTTGCTCCCTATAACTCACTGGATTAGCACACAATTTTACTAACAGTGTTTTGATTAAACGTAAAGTGCCAAAGAGCCCTTTCTTCTTATATATAGCACCGGTAGTTAATATAACATTGCTGCAATTGAACAGGTGATGTGGGTGATACACTGATAGTGGTTGGTTGAGGTAGACGCCCCTTGCTGGTGCCAACAGTTTGGCTTAGTGAAGAATCAAGGCAATAAAGAATTTAGCAATAAACAAAAATTAATTAAAAGAAAATATATTTACCTGAACCTAATTTTAATTCTAACTAATTCCACTTTTCTTATGATGAAATGGTTACGTAGTAATGAACAACAAATATAGGAATGTAAAAAATAACACCTTTTGAAGGTTTGATTCTTATGTTTATCTCAATTTTTGGATTGGCGTTGACAGGGTTTTGCGCTCGAACTGCCCATAAACCCTGAGACATACTCTTACAGCACATAACAGTCTACAACTGTGTTGAACCTGTGGTGTACTCGGAAAGCAAGTAGTAAACAGAGACGGGCTAAAAATCCCTGAGGGTCCATGGCCGCTTAATTGAATCACTGGTGCCATTGGTGTTCTGTTCTCGTTGGTGTTCTGTTCTCGCGAGAGTTGACAGGGGCCTCACAAACCAGTTTAACCACCAGTCTACAAACAAACAATCAAACAAACACACCCACCATTCAGTTAGGGCACTAGAGTTGGTTGGTTGTTAGAGTTTTACGTCCTGGCAACATCTAAGGTCATATCAGGACGGGTACTGACTTGTGACAGTGCACACTCATGGCGACATATATGTATAGTGCTGCCTCACCGTGAGACCAGGCCACCAGCACCATGACCCCATTTCCCACTCAGTCACAGTATCCTGATATTGAGCTAACCAGTTCATGCGCTATCCTAGTAATGCTGAGTGCCAGGTTAGGCAGCAACAAACATAGATTTTGTAAGTCATTCGCTTGACTCGGCTTGGATTCGTTCACACGACCTTCCACATTGGAAGCTTGTATTCGTATCAATTCAGCCACCGTAACCGGTGCAGTGATCCGAAGCAGGGCAGTTGCGGGAGTAATTTGAAAGTTTGAGACCTAACACTCATAGCTAGGGAGAGATAATCATGAGGCAAAGATGATGCATGGATAAGAAGTCACACTGGGTTGGGGTAGGGGTGGGGGTGTCGGGACCTTCTTTGTGGAGTGTCACTGGCTTATTGATTAGGGTGACTAATTGTAGATGATTAAACAAAATCACCACCCATTAACAAAACATCATAGAAATCCAATGGATTTTTTTCTATTTTCATCTTTGATTAAACTAAAAAGTTTTTTTTAAATTGTTTGTTGTTGAAGATTTATACTGCCTATCATGGATAAGTGTGAATAGACTTGTTTTCACAATTAGACAGTTTGTCGATAGAAAGCCCGAGCCTACACCTTTACCGACCCAAGGGATTTTTAACCTCCCACACCACATAGACATGGTATGAGAGCAACTGGCCTTTGATGACGCTGTAAGTTATACACAGCGGTGGAAATACAAATTGGCAGAGGTGGGGGCACAGGGAATCGAACCACTGACCTTCAGATTAGGAGTCCGACCTAGAAAAAAGTCAGACACTCTAACAACTCCGCCACAGAGAACACCATTGTTGATTAAGCTAGGGAAAATTTCAATTCACCGAAAATTGCTCTTCCTCATTCCGTTGCTCCTTGCCCTATCCTAGTAGTAGTGAATGCCAGGATACAAGTGACAAGCCTACATTTGTTAAAAAGTCATTGTTATATTTTACCTGGCCATGGTTTGAACATGAGGTTTGAAACCCCATGACCTGCCAAACGAAGGAAGAGTGAGCGCAGAACTAATTTGACCTACGTTAAATGTGCATTTCAGCTTCAAGGTTTCCTCCATATTCACTATTTGAATCTACTCAGCGATTCCCAGAATGATGTCATAGCATATGGAGATTTGAGATATAAATAGCCAGGCTTAGTAAGTATTACACCAGGGACTCAGTTAGCATTCACAGCAGTGTGAATCTATTTATAGTGTGATGGGCCCTTCGTTGGCTGCCCGGAACTTGACCCTCATGCTGTAGACCCCCCAAGCAAGCAGGAGAACGAATACGCTTGCTTCTGACACATCTTTATTTTTCTCCGGTCAAGTGACCTGCCTCTGCCCTGACAGGTGCCACGTCAACTTCCTCGGGGTTGGGTAAGATTATGCTAGCCACACGCAGTAGATGGCAGCCCTGTCGCGGCGCTGCCCGGCGGCTACCATACCGCCACCTAGTGCAGTAAACTGCGACGGTGATGCAGCAGTCTTTGCTGCCACCGTATGGTAGTGGAGCTCATGTCTGGACTACTACAATAGCCTAAATATTCTCCGCACTTAACAACGAAGTACAGATGGACATTCAGCGGTTGAACAAATGTGCCATATTGGTTGATTGGGGTTGGGGTTATGAATTCTAACAACATCTCAGGATATTATCAGGATGCCCATCCTACACGGCAAACATTTGTTTGCTAGGGTTTTACATCTTATCATATCAGGGTATCACCGGCATTAGCCTGTGTTCAGAACAGGTCTCAGCTGGGAGAGTGACCTGCGGGGTAAATCAGCCAGTGGTCACACCGAGTCTCGGCTGGGAGAGTGACATGTACGCAAATCGGCCAGTGGTCAGAGCGAGTATTGGCTGGGAGAGTTACCAGTGATCAGAGCGAGTCTGGGCTTGGAGAGTGACACGTGGGTAAATACGGCAGCGTTCCAAGCGAGTCTGGACTGGGAGAGTGACGCACGGGTAAATCAGCCAGTGGTTACAACGAGTCTCAGCTGGAAGAGTGACCAGAGGTCAGAGCGAGTCTCGACTTGGAGAGTGACACATGGATTAATATGTGCTCCCCCACCCCACCAATTTCTCTGACCACTACCAATCGGAAGCCAACTCCCGACCACATTAGATTTCTAAGGTGCCCATACAGTGCTGCAGATTTGCAGACTTCAGCGCACCAACCAATGCGACTGAAAACTCCACAAAAACAACCCACGTGACGCTGTAGTTATCAGGGATGAAAGTGGTCTCCGGGTAAAAAAGCGGAAATGCTGACTTAGCATTGTCAGGGAATCGCTGAAAATTCCCGGAAGTCGGGGTTCATACATATTGGTATACACTGATAGTGCTGCGCTGTTTGAAGCATGTATTAGTAGTATGCGCTGCTAGTGCTGTCGTGTTTGCAACACATATCAGTATACGCTGATAGTGATGCAGCGTTAGAAGCACGTATTAGTAGGATACGCTGATAGTGCTGTGCCGTTTGAAGCATGTATTAGTAGTATACGCTGACCCTGCTGCGGCGTTTGAAGCCATTAGTAGTATACGTTGCTAGTGCTGCGGCGTTTGCGCCACATATTAGTATACGCTGATGGTGCTGTAGCGTGAAACAACATATTGGTTGGTTGGTTGTTGGAGTTTTACATCATGGCAACATCTAAGGTCATATCAGGACGGACGCAGCTACAGGAAAAATCCCGGAAATCCGCGAAATAGCGGAGATCTTTCATCCCTGAGTTATACTCTGGTCTCCACACACGGCCAGTCTTTAATCAGGGCCCATAATTAACCGCTTGATAGGAAACACCACCTTTCCCCGCCCTCGGCAGGCTCCCTTTAGGGGAGGAGGAGGAGGGGGGGGGGGGGGGGGGAGATAGCTGCTCACCAAGGTGGTCGGATGTTCACACGCACCAAACTGGGCGGTCACCGCAGAAATAAATGCACCCTCCCCCCCGTATTTTTTAAACATTTTATTTCCCATTTTAACATTTAAATGTTTGTTTTGTTTATATTTTTTTATTGTTTACACTGTCACGGTTAAGCGCTCAGATAAAAAATAGCATAGATGAGAGTGGCCTGACAAAAAGAAAAAAAGCCGGAAAATATTTGATGAATTTTTGGGACCTGATGATTGAATTTGTGCAAAACCTGGAATGGTTGAAAATTTTGACAGTATCCGGGGGAATTAAATCGCGAAGCTAACACATCTGGAAGATTCTCATCAATGAGAAACAAACCGGTCTGCACACACCAACCAGCAGACACACAAACACGCTGAACTGGTCGAGGGGAATCGAGATTAAAAAAGATTTTTTTTAAATGGACACTTATTTTAATACAAAGATTAAGTAAATTGGTTGGTTGTTTGAGTTGTGAGGACGGGTACCGACTTGTGACCGTGCACATTCATTGCGACTTTATAGTGCTGCCCCACTTGGAAATCAGGCAGCCTGCACCATGACCCGATATCCCACTCAGTCACATTATCCTGACACCGAGCTAAGCACTCCTTGCCCTATCCTATTTAATAGGCTATTAATGCCAAACACCAGGCATATAGTTATCCTGTATTAATCATACAAATATCATACGTTAATCATACGATTATCTTGTGGTAATCATACAAGTAGCATGTTTTAATCATATACGTAGCCTGTATTAATCATACAAATAAGCCTGTATTAACCACACAAATATCTTGTACTAATCATACAAGTATCCTGTATTAATCATACAAGTTTCCTTATTAATCATACAAGTATACTTATTGACCATACAAGTATCGTTATTAATCATACAAGTATCCTGTATTAATCACACACAAATATTGTACGAATCATACAAGTATCCTGTATTAATCATACAAGTATCCTTATTAATCATACAAGTATCCTTATTGACCATACTAGTATCGTTATTAATAATACAAGTAGCATGTATTAATAATGCAAGTAGCCTGTATTAATCACACAACTAGTGTACTAATCATACAAGTACCCTGTATTAATCATACAAGTATCCTTATTAATCATACAAGTATCCTTATTAATCATACAAGTATGCTGTATTAATCATATAAGTATCCTGTATTAATCATACAATATCCTTATCAATCATACAAGTAGCCTGTATTAATCATACAAGTATCTTGTGGTAATCATACAAGCAGTGTGTATTAATCATACAGTCATACAACTATCCTGTATCTCTGGTATCTCTCCTGTCTCCCCCATCTCCCATCTGTCCTCAACAAGTAGCCTGCATTAGTCATACAACTATCCTGTATCTCTGGTATCTCTCCTGTCTCCCCCATCTCTCCCGTCTCCCATCTGTCCTCAACAAGTAGCCTGCATTAGTCATACAACTATCCTGTATCTCTGGTATCTCTCCCGTCTCCCCCATCTCTCATCTGTCCTCAACAAGTAGCCTGCATTAGTCATACAACTATCCTGTATCTCTGGTATCTCTCCTGTCTCCCCCATCTCTCCCGTCTCCCATCTGTCCTCATTCCTCCTCTCCGGTTCACTCATGCCTCATATCCCTCATGTCCTCTCCCACTGGTGCCCCGGTGTAGCGGTTTCAGCCGTGCACCAGTTTCAGCCGGGCGCGTACCATCAAACTCAATGCATTGTCAATGGTCGTGAGTCACTAACCTTATAAATTTAATATAATGTTTTTGGTAAAGATGTTTTCTATATGTGTACCAAGCGATTTGTTTCTAGGTCGTGTGGTTTTAGAGATATTTCACTTTTCCTGGATTTTCTGTATGAAGATTGCTTACAACCATTGACAATGCCTTGAGTTTGACGGTACGTGCAGTGCAAAACATTAGTTTTATTCAAAATTAATAGAAATCAAGAACCCTAACCTTAGAAATTTAATATGATGTTTTTGGTAAAGATGTTTTCTATATGCGTACCAAGCGATTTGTTAATAGGTGGTGTGGTTTTAGAGATATTTCACTTTTCTGTATTTTCTATATGAAGATTGCTCGACCATTGACAATGCCTTGAGTTTGAGTATGCGCACGGCTGAAACTGGCGCACGGCTGAAACCGCCACGCCGGTCTCCCCCACCCCTCAGCCCACCTGGCGTCGTGCGGCGCCACCTAGCGGGGACGGGGAGAAGCGTCCTAATGAGTGTGTAACGAGCTGCTCATTGCGTTACGGTGCCCTAATGAAGGCGGCTACCACAGCCCTGAGCGGGGAGGGGGGATGTGACAGTCAACGTTGTGACAGCCCTCAGCCGTTCGGGCCAGGATGTGACAGTCAACGTTGTGACAGTGAGGTTGTGAGAGCCCTGAGCTGGTGAGGGAGTGGCGGTGTGACAGTCAACATTGTGACAGTGAGCTTCTGACAGCCCTCAGCTGCTCGGGGAGGGTGTGTATGACAGTCAACATTGTGACAGTGAGGTTGTGACAGCCCTGAGCTGCTCGGGGAGGGGCGGTGTGACAGTCAACATTGTGACAGTGTGGTTCTTCCAGCCGTGAGCATCTCGGACCGGGTGGGGATGTGACAGACAACATTGTGACAGTGTGGTTGTGACAACCCGGAGCAGCTCAGGCCGGGCGGGTTGTGACAGTCAACATTGTTATACTGAGGTTGTGACATCCCTGGGTGGCTGGTGCCGGGCAGGTCTGTGACAGTCAACATTGTGACAGCCACAAGCAGCTCGGGGCGGGTATGGATGTGACAGTCAACATTATAACAACCCTGAGTGGCTCATGGCAGGTGGGGATTTGACAGTCAAGGTTGTGACAGTGATGTTGTGACGGCCCTGAGCAGCTCGGGGCAGGTGGGGATGTGACAGTCAACATTGTGACAGTGAGCTTGTGATGGCCCTGAGCAGCTCGGGGCAGGTGGGGATGTGACAGTCAACATTGTGACAGTGAGGTTGTGACAGCCCTGAGCAGCTCGGGGCAGGTGGGGATGTGACAGTCAACATTGTGACAGTGAGGTTGTGACAGCCCTGAGTAGCTCGGGGCGGGTGGGGGCTGTGACAGTCAATGTTGCGACAGTGAGGGTATGACAGCCCTGAGCTAAAGCCCAACTGACAGACAGACTGACAGTGTGCCTACCGAGTTCTAGTAAGTCTTAACCACCTCTCTCAAACCACCAGTTCAAGTGTGCCAGCAACCATGAAGCAAGTATCCTCGGTTGGTTGTTTGGTTGTTTGAGTTTTACATCCTGGCAACATCTAAAGTCCTATCCGCACGGGTACCGACTTGTGACTGCGCACTGATGACGACTTTATAGTGCTACCCCACTGGAAAATCAAGCCGCCAGCACAATGACCTGATATCCCACTCAGTAACCTTATCCTCATACCGAGCCAACCAGTCCCTGCACTATCCTGTGAATTAATGCCGGGCGCCAGGCTAGGAAGCGACAAGTGTACATTTTGTAAGTCACTGGTTTGACTCGACCGGGAACCGAACTCCCAATCTCCCGCATGGGAGGTCTTCGCTCTACCGACTGGGCCACCGCGCCTGGGCATTCTCGGTGGCATCGTGCTCCTGACATGTTGATGCACATAAATCATGAACGGCCGGTAAACAACGCGTAACCATGGCAACCTACGGACCACCCCAGCAGTCTATCTATCATTTTAGCACGCCCTTTCCAAAATGTCTTGACCACGCCTTGCCAACAATCGGTTGTTCTGCACAAAAGATGGGTTTACTATATATGGGTCGTTTCACGGTAAATGGGGCCAATGTATTTTCCAGTATGTAATGGTCAAAAGCAATTATGGAAAGAGCAGCGAAGTTATTTTCTTTATAGAATTTGTACTTTTACACTTTGGAGGGATAGATGTGAACAAATTAAGACCTAGTAAAAAAAAACCAACATGTTCATTCCAAAAATTTGATGTTTTGAAAGCATGAATTTGTTACATGGAGAATGTGGACTTTTCTACAGCCGCCTACCTTGACCTTTATTTTGCATAGGACATTACCTGTTAGTCAATGACATAATAAAAGAAGACTCTTACTTGAAATAAATATTAATTTTGTATGCATATATATTTTTTCTTCTATCTAATATTCCATGGTGATTAAACTGGTTCTGGACGTAACTGTTGTGTCCCATGCTTGTTAAATTAGGAAATATGTTATCCTGGGAATACCAGAGCTTCAGTAAAAAAACAGTTGCTATTGTTGCATGTGTAATGCTGTTTCTAGTACCGTGGCTAGTAATATAATTTGTCTACAAAGCTTTAGGGGAAAACATTATGTTAAAGTTCGATATTATTTTTGGTGTCCCCTTCTATTGAGTTACGTCCACAACTCAAAATTGGGAAGTATATAACCACCCTATGCAGATTTCTTTACAGTGCTTTTCTATACTTAGGGGATCACAACATACAAACTAATTGTTTCATGCAATAAATTTGATTAAATAATTGATTTGATTAATAAATCCACACTTGGTGATTAATAAGTCCACACTAGGGGCTGGCTACTCAATTAGTTCTTGTTTTTCGGACAAAATGGTAACCTCAGCTATCTTTTCCTTCACGTTTTCAGTATACATATGGACAAGAATTGACTGTTTGACTGTTTGCCAGTGACAAAATTATGAAAATACACAATATTCATTTTTGACCCTGATGTAACACTTTGGCCCTATTTACCATGAAACGACCCACATACAGTCAAACCTCTCCCAAATAAATATAGGGGGACTCAAATAAAGCGACCGATATAGGGGAGTGGTCGGTCTGTGGAGATGGTCGGTTCGAGAGGTTTTACTGCACAAACTTGTGTGAATTTCTTGCGAATGTCTCCGGCTAGAACTTAGAAGACCGGTGTGCTGGTGATGAATAAAAGTATTTTTCATAGAAATAAACTGCTTACTGCACACACACACAAATAATACAATTACTGTGTGGAGGATAGTCCTTATAGACTACATCACGCTTCCGACTGCACATGCGCTGAAAACGGCGTTGGGAGCAAAGCAAAAGTGTGCTGCCATTGAGTTTACCGATATGTGTAGGGCAAAACTGGCATTTTATTCAAAATAAATAGAAATACATAACAATTTGGCACAAACATGGACGGAAGGATGCAATATAATAATATAATGAATATGTTTAAGACGCAACTCTCCATAATTAAGCATTTTGAGCTAAGAAACATACAATTTCAGTCACTTTACAGGCTGATGTTTACATCACCATTGATTAGCGAGAAGGAATTCTTGTTCTAAATATTAAAATGTCAAATGTGTCAACAAAAACTTGTTTCAAAGAAATATATAACCAATATCTGATTAACCCTATTCACTTTCTATTTCTACATATGTCATTAACCATAGGATATACATAAAAACATGAATACAATAAATAGAACTGACTCTGGCTATGGCTCTAACACTAGTCTGAGTGCCCAGATTTGTCTAAATCTAAATGCACATGACATAAGATGTGCTGATTATATTGATGTAAATGCAAACATCACACCTGATAAAAGATTAATATCAGTTAGGCAGTGGGTGGGCAGGTGGATAAAAGATTAATATCTTAATTTATTATATATATATTTTTAGTTGGTATTCTGTTTCAAACAAGAGCTGAGATGAGCTGAAACTAGCACATTTCATAGCTGCACCCGGTGTATTAGCATGTGCCATGTGCTTCTCGCGGGTATGTTTTGCTCTGACGCATCCCACAATGCACCGCGCCGCTGGAACCGTGATGTAGTGTATTCCTCGCTGCTCGTAGTGCTAAGGTTGTCCGCCAGGGTGAGACTGAGAGGGAAGGGCACAGGGTGCATTGGGACGTGTCGGCCTGTGGAGGGGTGGGGGTTGGGTGGTGGTGGTGGGTGTTGGTGGAGGGGTGGTTCAGGGGTGAGGGGTTGTACAGAGGACACACCACGTGGTCTCCTCCTGTACTCCAAGGTTTGAACAAGGCTGGTTCCAGTGTTCACTGTTTGAGTGTTTCCCGCCAATACTCGCTGTTTAGACTAGCTATGTACACTAGCGCTACTTTGATTGAATGTACTTTGAAAGTTGTCATATATTATATTATATTATATACATACATACATATATATATTTATATATGAGCCTGTCTGAAAAGGTGATATACTAATAAGTAATTTGAGATAAAACTTTGTCCATTGTAATGATCAACATACTATCTGCTTATGCATTTGCTCAGGATAAACTGATTTATGGTGTTTCATAATCGCAATAGAATACATATTGATTTATACCAATGTCTTTGTGTTTTCAGTGTAACCGTTTCTGTGCTATTTTATGTCAATCGTTACGCTGGACCAGAAAAAGAAGAGTTATCACCTTTGAGACAAGCTCATATATGAAGACTTCAGGCGCAAAATTAGGTAAACGCCAATCCAAAAATAGAATCTCCAAAACGCAAAATCGTGTATATTCCTATTTTTTTCTTCATTGCTCCATAACCATATGATCACATGAAAAGTGGAATTAATGAGGGTTAAAATTATTTTCAATACAAATCTCTTATTTAAACTACATGTTTGGATTTGAGTTTACGCGGTTTTGCTCCTGAACTCTTCAAAAACTTCTGAGCGAGTGGCGTATGTTGCGCCCTGGGCTGGGGGCAGGCAAGGTGCATGCCCGACCCCCCAACTCCCGACCCCCACCCTGTGAGACACTAACAGGTAACCCCACCCACTGCTTAACTAATCCCATCCTCACTTCACTTCTTCCTCTGGCCCTGGCTGGACTTACTGTGCATACCAGTGAATCTGGAGGGACTGAAGTTTGGATCCTGGTCGAGTCAAACCACTGACTTATAAAATAGGTACCTGTTGCTGCTCGGCGCTTGGCGTTATGAGATCAGGACAGGGACTGGGCGCACAGTGTCAGGATAATGTGACTGTGTGGGACATCAGGTCATGGTGCCGGTGGCCTGATTTCCCAGTGGGGCAGCACTATAAAGTCATCATGAGTGTGTGCTTTCACAAGTCGGTGCACGTCCTGGTATGGTCTAGGGTCTTACTGGGGCGTAAAACTACACCAACCACCCAGCCTCCCCCGGCCCTCTCAGAGGACTGTGGTTGGGTTCCTTAGGCTGCCCTTTTCCTTCCTCCTCCCCCCCTCCCCCCAATTCCTCTGATCATTACCCATCGGAAGCCAACTCCTGACCACATGGGACTGCTTTCAGCGGTGCCCATTCAGTGCTGCAGATTTGCAGCCTTCAGCGCACCAATGCGACTGAAAACTCCCGAAAAACAACAAACTTATTACATGCGATAATGGGATTATCACTATCCATATATGGGACGAGAACAGAGGAGACAAAGAGATGGGTCATTGCACAATATTTTCGAGAAACCACCAATCAACAGGAACATTTGGGAACCAAATTAAGCAATCGATATAGGGGAGTGACGGCGGGAAGCGTGAGTGACGGCGGGCAGTGTGAGTGATGGCAAGCAGCGCGAGTGAAGGCGTGCAGCGTGAGTGACTCGGTTTGGTTTGACTCGACCGAGATCCGAACTCCCGCGCGCGAGGTCTGCGTTAAACCGATTCAGCCACAGCGCCCGGTTCCCTGTGCTGATGATGCTCTGCCCTTAGATATTGAAAGACAAGACCTTTGCTCTACAACTCCATGCAATCAAGCAGCCGTAAAAATACTGCCGACTGACACCAGCATTGACAGGTCTCCTTCATAGAATTAGAGACGCGGCACATTCCAACAGGAAGTGTCGCAGTGTCAAGAGGTGGACACCATGGTTACGAGCTGGGAGCTGCCTTTGGGCTGCTTCTCACTAGTTCCAGTAGGCTTCCTCTCCTGCCTCTCCTCCAGTAGGTGGTGGGAAGATTGGATGTGTGTGTGGGTGTGTGGCCTGCCTGCCTGCCTACCTACCTGTCTGACTGCAGGAGTCAGGCTTCAGTAGCGAGATGGGAAATGGGGGAATGTCGAAGAGCTGAAGGCTGAATCATCGACAAAAGGTTTATGGGGTGGCCAGATCATGACTTGTCAGTAAGGGTAGCTTTATGTATTGCAAGTCATGAGAATATGTTCACCGCAATGTCCAATGATTAGATATTCACCACAAGTTATATTAGTTTAAGTTGATCCCATGTCATCGTCAATATAATGATCATCACCAGTTGAACGGAAGAGACGTCTGAATCAGTAGAGCTTCGGTTTCAATACCAAGCCAAACTCAAAATAATGACTGACGCAATGGATACTTGTTACCTAGCCTGGCGTTTGGCATTAATAGGATAGGGCAAGGACTGGTTTGGTCAGTATTAAGATAATGTGACTGGGGGATATCGGGTTGTGGTGTTGGCGCCACTCTCCCAGTGAGGCAGCGTTAAAGTAGGCTATGAGTGCACACTGTCACAAGTTGGCAACAGTCTGATAGAACCGTAGATGTTTGTTCATTGGGAATGGTGACTGACTCATGACCAAGGTATGCATGGTGACTTTATAGTGATGCTTTACTGGGAGATCGTGGTAACTCGATAACCCACTCAGTCACATTATCCTGATACTGAGCAAACCCAATCATTGTCCTATCCTATTAATGCAAAGCACCAGGCTAGATCGCAACAAGTACACATTATATAAGTCACTGTCTTGACTTGCGCTTGGTATCGAATCGCGAATATAGGTAATGAGAAGTACCAATTTTGCAAATCATTTTGACTCGGTAGCGGTTAGAACCCACAACCTCCCATATTGGGAGTTAACCAAAGGCTCTTACTAGGTTTGGCCACACCATCTGGTAGATGACCTTAAATGTTGTTAGGACATCAAAGGCATTGCCACTCATGGAATATACACTCAACGCAAGCCATCGACAATGTGTGTTCACTGCAAATCATGAAAATAATACACAGAAATAAGATGTTGCTATAGTCATGTCACTAGTCGAAGCGGGGAAATGTAATCCGCGCAAACATCTGCATGTCTTTTCAAAATGGCCGTGTCTCCAAGGACAGCGGCTCCATATCCATATTCTGTGTGAATGCATCGACGAGCCCATGTGGAGGTTTGGGCGGCCCCGTGCATGTGCACTACGAGCACGTGACACACATAGACGCATGCCCGGGACCCCATTCACGCTTGCTGTCTATATAGGGAATCCAAGATGGCTGCCACTGGTGGGATGGGGGAATACGCGAGCAGGAAATTAAAGAGAAACAATAAAAAAGAAATTCACACACGATAGGGTATGAAGTAAAATACAGCTATATCCGGTGTTAGTCTTGTGTGTCCATTGCTGTCTCAATTAAACAAAAGCTGCAGAATCCAAGCGAAGCATCAAATTTACGCAATCATCGAACAGTTTTCATTTACCTAGATTTGATGTTGCATATCTAACTGAAATATTGGTACACTCAGTAAGTTTTTTTGTTTTTTTGCTGCATAGAAGGAAATACAATGTTAATTTTGTTAAACCTTTTAAACCCCAGTCACACTACAGCTTGCGACCACATTGCGACCACTTTCGATCAAAGAACCCAGTCACCAGTGACGCCCAGATGTCAGCAACCATTGTTTTGATCACAAGGACGTCACTGGTGAGTGTTGCTTCTTCGGTCTGAGGTGGTCGCAAGCTGTAGTGTGACTGGGGTATCACTGAAGTGAGAACATGTATGTGCACACCAACAATTTATGTGGCATATTTTCCCTTTAGATATCTCCCAAAGTTAGCCATTTATGATTAAGGATAAGTTATTTCAGACAAAAGTAAGACTAACATAATACATTCACTTATTAACTTAACATAATACATACATTTTTTTTTAAACAAAAAAACCCGTTAAAAACCGAAAACTATCGGAGTCTCAGATTTGGGCAAAGAAATGACTGCTATATTCTGGCACAGCAACTGTAGTTTGATAACATTCGTGTAAGGATCATATCCCCCGATCAATTATTTACTTTACACGAGACTAAATATGAAGAGTTCAGGCGCAAAACCTGTAAACGTCAATCCAGAACTGTTGTTATGTCAACGAAAAGATTTTTACGTTAAGTTAATTTTAATTCTCACCAATTCCACATTAGGTCACTTGTGATGATCTGAGTATGGAGCAAGGAACACAAAAATAGGAAAGGGACAGGGACAGGGATAGGGAGAGAGAGGGAGAGTGAGAGCGAGTGGGAGAGGGATAGGGAGTGGGATAGGGACAGGGATAGGGAGCGGGAGAGGGAGAGGGAGAGGGAGAGGGAGAGGGAGAGGGAGAGGGAGAGGGAGAGGGAGTGGGAGTGGGAGAGAGGGGATATCGATGGCATCTATGAATCACCTTAGGGCAATTTCCATTACACCATGGTTTCATGAACAACGTGATATATGATAATTGCGTTTGCTAGTAAGAGTCCATGTAACTTGAGTGCGCGCGCACCTGTCCGAGTCAAGTGACCCTTCATTATGGGACTCGTCTGCTCTTGTGTTGCCTTGGTTACGCATTAGAGTGGTGTGTGCGTTGTATGTGCGTGTGTGTGTGTATGGTGTGTCTGTGAGTGGTGCGTGTATGTGTGTGCGTGATTCGTGTGTATGTGTGGTGTGTCTGTGAGTGGTGTGTGTATGTGTGTGAGTGTTCGGTGTGTGTGTCTGTGTGTGGAGGTAGAAGCAGGTGGTAGGTGGTAGGTGTATATGTGCGGTGTGTGTGTGTGTGTGAGTGCATGTGTGCGAGTGCATGTGTGCGGTGTTAGTGTGTGTGGTGTGTTTTTGGTGTATGAGTGTTTGGTGTGTGTGTGTGTGGAGGTAGAAGCAGGTGGTAGGTGTATGTGTGCGGTATGTGTGATAGTGCATGTGTGCGGTGTGTGTGTGGTGCGGTGTGTACGTGTGCATGTGCGAGTGTATGTGTGCAGTGTGTGTGTGCGAGGGCATGTGTGCTAGTGCATGTGTGCGGTGTGTGTGTAGTGTGTATGTGTGCGAGTGCATGTGTGCGGTGCGGTGTCTCTGTGAGTGGTGTGTGTATATGTGTGAGTGTTTGGTGTGTGCACGTGGGTGGAGGTAGAAGCAGGTGGTAGGTCTATGCGTGCGGTCTGTGTGTGTGTGTGTGTGTGCGAGGGCATGTGTGCGAGTGCATGTGTGCGGTGTGTGTGTAGTGTGGTGTGTATGTGTGCGAGTGTATGTGTGCGGTGTGTCTGTGAGTGGTGTGTGTATATGTGTGAGTGTTTGGTGTGTGTGCGTATGTGTGGAGGTAGAAGCAGGTGGTAGGTGTATGTGTGTGGTGTGCGAATGCATGTGTGTGGTGCGGTGTGTATGGTGTGTGCGCGTGTGAGTGCATGTGTGCGCGAGTGCATGTGTGTGGTGTGTGTGGTGTGTGTGGTGCATGTGTGGTGTGTGTGTGGTGTGTATGGAGGTTGAAGCGGGTGGTGTTGACAGAAATGCTCAGAATTGGAGTCTATTCCCAGACGGGAAATTAATACAAAATGGCCTCCCAGGAAGCCGCGCGCGTTGCCTTGGTTACGCCGCCGCAGACGCGCAGTCAGCCGTCACTTCCTGTCGCGGTCTCGAGTACGGCTTCTTCACTCTCCGAGCCGAGTCGCCGTGCTGCACCGCGCGTCGGCGGGACATGTGCTGGGAGAACTTAACTACGACAATATAGGGTATGCACTGACGTCACGCTAAGCGGAAGTGCGGCCATTGTGGCGATAGTAACCACAATAATAACACACTGTCACACTGCAAACTCAATGGCTATGAGCAATCTTCATACAGAAAAAGTGAAATATCTATCAAACTAATCCACCTAGAAACAAATCGGTTGGTACACATATAGAACACATGTTTACCAATAAGATTATATTAAATTTATAAGGTTAGGGTTCTGGATTTCTATTAATTTTGAATAAAACTAATCTTTTGCACTGCGCGTACCGCCAAACTCAAGCCAGTCAAGGCATTGTCAATGGTCGTGAGCAATCTTCACACAGAAAAAGTGAAATATCTCTAAAACCACACCACCTAAAAACAAATCGCTTGGTACACATAGGGTTCTGGATTTCTATTAATTTTGAATGAAATAGATGTTTTGTACTGCGCGTACCGGCAAACTCAAGGCATTGTCAATGGTCGTGAGCAATCTTCATACAGAAAAAGTGAAATATCTCTAAAACCACACCACCTAGAAACAAATCGCTTGGTACACATATAGAAAACATATTCAACGAATAGATTATATTAAATTTATACGGTTAGGGTCCCGGATTTATATTAATTTTGAATGAAATAGAAGTTTTCCACTGCGCATACAGGCAAACTCTATGGGATGTTTACGAGTTGATATCGCCACAATGGCCGCGCATCCGGTTCGTGGCGTCACGTGAATACCCTATATACTAGCGCTGCTGTGTGTTACTGTTGCGAGGATTCTCCCAGCAGGATGCGACCACACAGGATAGCCGAATGAGTTGAGCATCAACGTCCCCATCTTGGTAGATCGTGGTATTCAAGCCCATGGGTCCGAACGCTGGTCGAGTCAAACCAATGACTTTTAAAGATTAATACTTGTTGCTTCCTAGCCAGGCGCTCAGCATTATTAGGATAGGGCAAGGACTGGTTAGCTCAGTGTCAGGATAATGTGACTGGGTGGGATATCAGGTCATGGTGCTGGTGGCATGGTTTCCCAATGGGACAGCACTATAAAGGTGTCATGAGTGCACACTGTCGATACCCGTCCCGATACCTAGAAAATATTTGTTGTTAGATAAAAGACCACTTCGTGGATGTGTATTGACCAATTTTACATCCTGGCAACAGCTAAAGTCATATCAGGATGGGTACCGATTTGTGACAGTGCACACGCATGAGCTAACCAGTCCTTGCCCTATCCTATGAATGCTGCGTGCCAGGCTAGGAAGCGACAAGTATCAATTTTATAAGTCATTGGCTAGACTCGACAGGGACCAAACTCCCGATCTCCCGCATGTGAGGCTCGAGCTCTACCGACTCGGCCACCTGACCCGGTGGGAGGAGAGAAGAGAGAGGAGAGGAGAGAGAGGAAAGAGGAGAGAGGAGAGAGTAGAGTGAAGAGTGAAGAGAGGAGAGAGGAGAGGGGAGAGGATAGAGGAGAGAGGAGAAGAGTGAAGAGAGAGGAGAGAAGAGTGAAGAGTGAAGAGAGGGGAGAGGGGAGAGGAGAGAGGAGAGAGGAGAGAGGAGAGATGAGAGAGAGGAGAGAAAGAGAGAGGAGAGAGGAGAGAAGAGAGGAGGGAGGAGAGAGGAAAGGGGAGAGAGGAGAGAGGAGAAGAGAGAAGAGAGAGGAGAGAAGAGAGAGGAGAGAGGAGAGAAGAGTGAAAAGAGAAGAGAGGAGAGAAGAGTGAAGAGAGAAGAGAGAGGAGAGAAGAGTGAAGAGAGAGGAGAGAGGAGAGAAGGGTGAAGAGAGAGGAGAGAAGAGAGAAGAAAGAGTAGAGAAGAGAGAAGAAAGAGGAGAGAGGAGAGAGGAGAGATGAATGAGGACAGGAGGAAAGCAGTGACTCCTGCGATTTTATGGAGGAAAATCTTCCCTAATTACTGCAATAAAAGCTAATTGTCATTGCCATGAATTCCAGAGGAAAGTAAATTGAAATTTGACATTTAATAATGTTTAATACCTCCCACCCTTTGATTTCCTCACATGCATAATTTACGAACAAAAATCAAAAGTTTTCCTCATCGCTTCTGTTAAAACTAAAAGTTGCAAGTGATTTTTCTCTAAAGTCGAAGGTTGTATGTCTCAGATACAATCTTGTTGTAATGAGTGAACGATTCCACTGTGCGTTGTATTAATAGTTATGTAGAGCTGGGAAGACGATAGTCGAAGACAATAGAACTTGGAGAGCAGATACAGCAGTACTTTTGCGTTGATTAAATATTAAATCTACTCCAAAGAACTCAGTTTTGAGAGTAATGTCACATAAACATGAACTAATGCAATGGCATGCTATATTTTCTAAATATTATGAGAATTGCATTCCAATATTGACTCCCATCATCATCATCATCATCATCATCAAGCTGTCGGCCGCATTGCGACAAAGACTGCTTTCATTACTTGACTGCCGCTCTCCATTTAGCTCTCTGCTGTGAGAGTTGTGTCCATGAGTCGGTCTTAATGTCTCTCAGCTTCAGGTTTCATTTCATGAAAGCTGCCTGCAAAAGTGTTGAAGTGCTGCTGGCTTTTGCAAGTTACCAGCGGCACTCTCTCGGGGAGCAGATAGAGGTTTCACTCCCATCTGCCCAGGAAAAAGGCTCTTGAATGTGTAATCTGTGGCCATTTTAGTCAGTCTAAATAAATAATGCTTAACTCTCCAAGCACAATGCACTTCAATTAATATGCTTGGAGATTGGTAAGGTGATGAAGAGTGTCACCTCGGCAGAGATTCTGAGGGCTGATGTCAGAATGATGTTGTGGCTACAATACAATAAATCGCAAAGCTGTGTGATTCTGGCGTTTGGATTCGCTGGCTATTTGCTTTCGAAGCATCATTTGGAAAAACCAGTGACACTTGATACTCGCTGCTCTAGGAGATGATCCACACCCGAAATCAGCTTTTATTTCTTGAAGATTTATACTACCTATCATGGATAAGTCAGAAGTCTTGTTTTCACCATTACTCCATTAGACAGTTGGTCGATAGAAAGCCCGAGCTTACACGTTTATTGGCACACTGCATTTTTAACATCCCACACCACATAGACATGGTATGAGAGCAACTGGCTTTGGCTTTGATGACGCTGTAAGTTATACACAGAAAATCCAAACTGGCAGAGGTGGGGGCATGGGGAATCGAACCACTGACCTTCAGATTAGCAGTCTGACCTAGAAAAAAGTCAGATCCTCTAACCACTCCACCACAGCTTTCAGCAGGTGGCTTGCAAAGCGATCTCTCTTGCACAACTCAGCAGCCATAATACAACATTCATCAAGTCCAGCCAGAATCACCGCCTTTTAACAAAATATGTTCTTAACACAAATCGCAGATTAGCACCAGCAGCAGTAATAACAAACAATAATATTTGCAGAAATCCATGAAATATTAAATCTGCCATCCTTTATACCCCAGTCACACAACTGATTACGACCACCAGCAAAAACGGTCGCAAAGAAGTCACCAAATGGTCCTCAGGCTACCAACCTACTGGCGACCATTTTGGTTGCAAGGAGGTCGACACCCACTTAGGACCATTTTGGCAGCAAGGAGGTCGGTGACCATTGCTTTGGTCGCAGGGAGGTCGCCGGTGACTAGCGTCTTTGGTCCAAAGTGGTCGCAAGCCTTAGTGTGACTGGGGCTTTATATAAATATACATGTTGTGGGATGATGAAACTGAGAAATATTGTGGCTAGAGCATTATTTGAAACCACACTTCTTGCCATTCTGGGGCTAGCGTGCTAACCATTACACTACCTAGGTTCCCTGATTCAATCACCCTATCCACACCTGCCTGTCTATGTGGCTCCTTGCCTAATGCCAGTGCAGACTACTACTACATATATTATAGAAACACACAGCGCGGGTTTTGCAGCGAAATGGCATGACCAGATAACCAAAGGACGAATGCGTGTTGTGTGGTTAAGAAAAGTAGACGCATCCATGCACCACTGCCTACTTTTCTGCCAACTTGGCATTTCCCCCCTAAACCACCTGTGATGAGTGGATAATAAGAACGGTGTCAGGACTGCCCACCGCAGAGCTGCTCACCACTCTGCTGATGCCTTGTCGCTTCCACGCATTGCCCTGCCATGGATTGAAGCGCCTGACATTTCTGGGACAGACAGTATAGCCCATTGTCAGGGTACCAGGCGGGGCCCTTAAAGTTCACCCCTGTAAAGACCAAGAGATCACTGCACCCAGTGCCCTTAACGCCCCCCTCCAATGCCCTTCTGCGCCCCCACCCCCCAACACAGTGCCCTTCACACACTCTCCACCATTCATGCTGATGGCCCACCCACACCTACAAACATCCCCATGTGAGAGCATCCTCTTCCAACAACCAGACGGGATGGCCGAATGAGTTGAGCGTCTGTCTCCCACTTTGGGAGATCGTGGGATTTGAACCCATGGGATCGAACCCATGTCGAGTCAAACCAATGACGTAAAAATTTATACTTCTCGCTTGTGAGCCAGGCGCTCGGCATTATTAGGATAGGGCAAGGACTGGTTGGCTCAGTGTCAGGATAATGTCACTGAGTGGCACATTAGGTCATGGTGCTGGTGGCCTGGACTCCGAGTGGGGCAGGACTATAAAGTCACCATGAGTGTGCACTGTCACAAGTCTGCACCTGTCATGATATGACCTTAGATGTTGCCAGGACATAAAAATCAAACAACCAACCAACCAACCACACACACACACATACACACACACCAAGAACCCTGTACCCCTCCCTCCTTACCTCCTTTTCCTCTTAACCCATAACCCTCGCGGACATTGAACCCTGTACACGTGAAGGGTCGTGGAAATGGCAAGTGGCAGTTCCTAATTCAGACAGCAGTGGTAGACATACGCGCCGGTGTCGCAGTTTCCGCAGTACGCATACACTCAAATTCATTGTCAATGGCCATGAGTAATTTTCATAAAGAAAAAGTAAAATATCTCTAAAACCACACCACCTAGAAACAAATCGCTTGGTACACATATAGAAAACATCATTACCAAAAACAGTATATTAAATTTATAACGTTACTGACGATGCTGTTCGATTTTGATGCATGCGCAAAAGCGATGCGTACCGCGGAAACTGGCGGAAACTGCGACACCGGGGTGCAAAATTAGGCACCGACCCCCCCCTGACCACCACCACCACCACACACACACAGGTCAGGTGGGCAAGTCTCGTGGAGTTTGAGAGACCGAGAGATGCGGGGTCATCTTACCAACACATCAACCACCAAAACCCCAAACAGTTTAACCGTACTCTTCATCACACAGTGGTGTGTGCGTATGTGTGTGTGTGTGTGTGTGTGTGTGTGTGTGTGTGTGTGTGTGTGTGTGTCTGTGTGTGTGTGTGTCTGTTGTGTTCTGTGCTGGTTCATCAAAGACTGGTGTGTGCTGAACTGTATTTTGGGAAAGTGCATATAAAAGACCCATTGCTGTTTATCGGAAAGAGTAGCCTATGTGGCAGCCACAGGTTTCCTAAAAAAAAATATCTCATAAAAATGACCATATATAAAAATGAACATAAATCAACGTGCTCTGTAGGCGTCGTTAAATAAAACAAACTTTACTTTGTGTGTGTAGTGTGTATATAGGTGTTTGTGTTGTGTGTATGTGTTTGTGTGTGTATGTGTGAGTGTGTATGTATGTGTATGTGTGTATGTGAGTGTGTGTGAGTGTGTGTCTATGTGAGTGTGTGTGTGTGCTTGCTTTCCAGCTCTTATTACACCACCAAAGCTGAATGGTGTTGCTTCCATTGCCATTCTAGGTAGTGGTGAATCATGCTCTTCTAACAGTATTGTTTGTTTGTTAATGTTTTATGCCCTAGCAACATCTAAGGTAATATCAGGACCAGGTACCGACTTGTGACATTGCGCACAGATGGCTACTTCATAGATTGGTTGGTTGTTGGAGTTCTACGTCCTGGCAGCATCTAAGGTCATATCAGGACTGGATGCTGACTTGTGACAGTGCGCACTCATGGCAACTCATGGGAAATCAGACTGCTGGCACCATGACTCGATATCCCACTCAGTCATATTATCCGGACACTGAGCTAACCAGTCCTTGCCATATTCTATTAATGCCGAGAGCCAGGCTAGGAAGCGAGAAGTATCAATTTTAAAGTCATTGGTTTGACTCAACTGGGAACCGAAACCCAACCTTCCCACAAAATGCATAACAAATATGCTTATTATGATTTTGTGCTAAAGTGAAAATTTACACATCGACACCATGCACCTACCCAAACTTTTTAAAACATTTTTAAATCTTTTTTTTCCTTATAAGACATACTCTTTGTTTGCTTAACTGTAATCGTTGATGACAAAGCGATGTTCTGGATGTGTACTTGAGTTGCATGTTAGTAGTTACACAGGTGATATGAAAGTTGCACAGTCCGATCGTTTTGAGTTTCTGACATTTTCTGAGATAATATATTAGATTGATCGTTATAATCTACCTTACTTTAGCTAGAAGTAACTTTCATTTTCAATTTCTAAATTTTGTGATATTTGAAATGCAAGCATGCAAAATTAATTTTGGCAAGCACCATAGGCTTCTGCAGTATCGGGTTCTATTAAATTGACTCAGTGTTCCTGTCTATATGGCGAAGAGTATTTACTAAGCGCGCCAGTATCTAAGTTAGATATGTAGAATCAAATCTAGATAATTTCTTCCATTTTGAAAATTTGATGTTTTCATCGGATAACGTTTTGCTTAATTTGTATCACAAAATCAAAATGTGAAATAGCTTTTTTGTCAACTTCTTGATCAACCACTTCCCTACATCGATCGCTTTATTTGTGTCCCAACAATACCATTGTAACCAAATTCTAACTCCCTAGACCGACCACCTCTCTAAATGGACACCTGCATCTCAATGATGCAGATATTTGGGGAAAATAGCATCACTGTGACACTGAATAATGATTTTTTCCCCAGAGGCTGTACATTCTAGCTCCCATATTTTAAAATCTATTTGCAAATGTTTCCTCAAATAAAAATTCCCCCTCACTTTTAGTCGATTCAGAATTAGAGGTTTTACTGTACATATATATACATATATCTTATGCAATGAGGTGAGGTGCATGTATGTGTATAAATGTCTGTGTGTGTATGTGTGTGTATGTGTGTATATGTGTGTATGTGTGTATGTATGTATGCATGTATGTATGTGTGTATGTGTGTGTGTATGCATGCATGTATGTATGTATGTATGTATGTATGTATGTATGTATGTATGTATGTATGTATGCATGCATGTATGTATGTATGTATGTATGTATGTATGAATGTATGCATGCATGTATGTATGTATGTGTGTATGTATGTATGTGTGTATGTATGCATGCATGCATGCATGTATGTATGTATGTATGTATGTATGTATGTATGTATGTATGTATGTATGTATGTATGTATGTACGTACGTACGTACGTATGAAGGGAGTCTATATGCTTTGGGGTGTGTGGTGGTGGTGTATGGGTGTGAGGGGGGGCTCTGTTTGTTTCTTGTTGTACGTCCTAGCAACATCTAAGGTTATATCAGGACGGGTACCGACTTGTCACAGTGTGAACTCAGCGATTTTATAGTGCTGCCCCACTGGGAAATCAGGCCGCTGGCATCACGACCCGATATCCCACATATTAGCGTGACATTGAGCTAACCAGTCCTTACTCTATCCTATTATTATTAATCTCAAGCGCCAGGTTAGGAAGCGACAAGTATAAATCTTTAAGTCGTTGGTTTGACTCGACCGTGAGGGGGAGCAAGAGGGGTTAAGGATGAGTGTAAGCACTTTGGGCGTGTGTGTGTGTGTGTGTGTGTGTGGAGGGGGCAGAGGGAAGTGAGAAGAGGGGAGGAAGGGGAGGGAGAGGGAGCGAGGGGGAGGAAAGGGAGGGAGAGAGGAGGAGGGAAGGGAGAGAGAGAGAGAGGGGGAGGGGAGGGGCGAAGAGGAGGGAGGCAGGGAGGGAGGAAGGGAGGAAGGGAGGGAGAGAGGGAGAGAAGGGAGAGGGAGGGAGAGGGAGGGAAGGAGGGGAGGGGGAGCGAGGGAGGGAGGAAGGAAGGGAGGGAGGAAGGAAGAGAGGGGGGAGGGAGGGAGGGAGGGAGGGAGGGAGGGAGGGAGGGAGGGAGGGAGGGAGGGGGAGGGAGTGAGAAGGAGAGGGAGAGGGAGTGGGAGTGGGAGTGAGAGGGAGAGGGAGAGTAGGAGAGTAGGAGAGTATGAGAAGAGACAAGGTGAGGCGTTGCTGGTCCGAATTACCGGGCGGCCTTCTGCTATAGTACTGCTGGCCTTTAAACTTAAATACCACGGGTCCCGCGCGAAAAGCCACAGCAGCAGACTGCCGCAGATCTCGGCAGCGCACCAAAGCGCACCGCCCCGGCTGTCACGTGACGACGGACGTTCGTGACGTCATCGTCCGCGATACACAGCTTCTTGTGCCATACGGTTTGGGTTTGCTTGTTTGCTTGTTTGTTTTAGGTTTTACATTCTGTGCATTGGTTTGCTTGTTTGTTGGGAGTCTTTTTGTTTGTTTGTTTTGGGTTTTACAACCTGTGCATCGGTTTGCTTGTTTGTTTGGAGTCTTTTTGTTTGTTTGTTTGTTTTGGGTTTTACAACCTGTGCATAGTTTGCTTGTTTGTTGGGAGTCGTTTTGTTTGTTTGTTTTGGGTTTTACAACCTGTGCATCAGCTTGCTTGTTTGTTGGGAGTCTTTTTGTTGTTTGTTTTGGGTTTGACATCCTGTGTACTTGTCTGCTTGTTTGTTGGGAGTCTTTTTGTTTGTTTTGGGTTTTACATCCTGTGCATCGGTTTGCTTGTTTGTTGGAAGTCTTTGTTTGTTTTTGGTTTACATCCTGTGCATTGGTTTGCTTGTTTGTCGGGATTCGTTGTGTTTTTTTGTTTTGTGTTTAACATCATGTGCATCGGTTTGCTTGTTTGTCGGGATTCGTTGTGTTTTTTTGTTTTGTGTTTGACATCATGTGCATCGCTTTGCTTGTTTGTTGGGAGTCGGCTTGTTTGTTTTGGGTTTTACATCATGTGCATCGGTTCGCTTGTTTGTTGGGACTCTTAGTGTTTGTTTGTTGTGTTTTACATCCTGTGCATCGGTTTGCTTGTTTGTTGGGGGTCGTTTTGTTTGTTTTGGGTTTTACATCCTGTGCATCGGTTTCCTTGTTTCTTGGGAGTCTTTTTGTTCGTTTTGTGTTTTACAACCTGTGCATCGGTCTTCTTGTTTGTTGGGGGTCGTTTTGTTTGTTTGTTTTGGGTTTTACAACATGTGTATCAGTTTGCTTGTTTGTTGGGAGTCTTTATGTTTGTTTTGTTTTGGGTTTTACAACCTGTGCATCGGCTTGCTTGTTTGTTGGGCGTCTTTTTGTTTGTTTTGGGTTTTACATCCTGTGCATCGGCTTGCTTGTTTGTTGGGAGTCTTTGTGCTTGTTTTGTGTTTTACATTCTGTGCATCGGTTTGCTTGTTTGTTGGGAGTCTTTTTGTTGTTTGTTTTGGGTTTGACATCCTGTGTACTGGTTTGCTTGTTTGTTGGGAGTCTTTTTGTTTGTTTTGGGTTTTACATTCTGTGCATTGGTTTCCTTGTTTGTTGGGAGTCTTTTTGTTTGTTTTGTTTTGGGTTTTACATCCTGTGTACTGGTTTGCTTGTTTGTTGGGAGTCCTTTTGTTTGTTTTGGGTTTTACATTCTGTGCATTGGTTTCCTTGTTTGTTGGGAGTCTTTTTGTTTGTTTTGTTTTGGGTTTTACATCCTGTGCATTGGTTTGCTTGTTTGTTGGGAGTCTTTTTGTTTGTTTTGGGTTTTACATCCTGTGCATTGGTTTCCTTGTTTGTTGGGAGTCTTTTTGCTTGTTTTGGGTTTTACATCCTGTGCATCGGCTTGCTTGTTTGTTGGGAGTCTTTGTGCTTGTTTTGTGTTTTACATTCTGTGCATCGGATTGCTTGTTTGTTGGGAGTCTTTTTGTTGTTTGTTTTGGGTTTGACATCCTGTGTACTGGTTTGCTTGTTTTTTGGGAGTCTTTTTGTTTGTTTTGGGTTTTACATTCTGTGCATTGGTTTCCTTGTTTGTTGGGAGTCTTTTTGTTTGTTTTGTTTTGGGTTTTACATCCTGTGTACTGGTTTGCTTGTTTGTTGGGAGTCTTTTTGTTTGTTTTGGGTTTTACATTCTGTGCATTGGTTTCCTTGTTTGTTGGGAGTCTTTTTGTTTGTTTTGTTTTGGGTTTTACATCCTGTGCATTGGTTTGCTTGTTTGTTGGGAGTCTTTTTGTTTGTTTTGGGTTTACATCCTGTGCATTGGTTTCCTTGTTTGTTGGGAGTCTTTTTGTTTGTTTTGGGTTTTACATTCTGTGCATTGGTTTCCTTGCTTGTTGGGAGTCTTTTTGTTTGTTTTGTTTTGGGTTTTACATCTTGTGCATTGGTTTGCTTGTTTGTTGGGGGTCTTTTTGTTTGTTTTGGGTTTTACATCGTGTGCATCAGTTTGGTTGTTTGTTGGGAGTAGTTTTGTTTGTTTTGGGTTTTACAACTGTGCATCGGTTTGCTTGTTTGTTGGGACTCTTTGTGTATGTTTTGGGTTTTACATCCTGTGCATCGGTTTGCTGTTTGTTGGAGTCTTACATCCTGGTAACATGTAGGGTGATACTATACTTGTGACAGTGCATGCAAAGTAAGCGACCCAAAAATCTCACTTGTTCTTTTCAAGTACATAATAACGAGATCCAAACAAAGTAAATAAAATGTCAAATAAATACTGATCTTTTCCAAGTACATAATAATCATTGAAATATATATATATATACAGTAAAAACCTCTCTAACCGACCACCTCCACAGATCGACCACTCCCGAATATCAATCGCTTTATTTGGATCCCAACAATACCATTGTAACCATATCCTAACTACCTAAACCGACCACATCCCTAAATGGACCACTTCTAGTCAGTCCTAAGGCCGGTCGAATTAAAGAGGTTTTACCGTGTGTATATATATATATATATATACATATATAATATATATATAATATATGTATATAATATATATAATATATCCATGCTGCAGGGACAAGTAGTTTTGCGCCTGTCTTGACATGTTCTTGCTAGTGTGAAACCTCTATTTGCTCCCCGAGAGAGTGCTGCTGGTAACTTGCAAAACCCAGCAGCACTTCAACACTTTTGCAGGCAGCTTTCATGAACTGTTTAAGACCGATTCATGGACGCAACTCTCACAACAGAGAGCTAAATGGACAGCGGCAGTCAAGTACTGAAAGCAGTCTTTGTCGCATTGCGACCGACAGCATGATGATGAATATATATATATACCCACGTATATACAACGTATATGCGGATGTAACCGAGTTGCACAGTGCTGCCACCCAGGGGCTCCTGGGGGGCTCACAGGATAGTACCATCCACAACCACCAGGTGGGGCAGGAGCCTCCCTACACCTGTTGTTGATATTGGCTCAGTCTGACCCTGTCAGCCAGAGCCTCCACACTCATTCAAACTCACTCGATCGGGGGTAACCGATGTCGGCCGAGGCAGTTGTTTGTCAGGGACGGGATGAAGCCTTGCTTCTCGTTCAATAAGGACGAGGGCTGCAGCAGGGACGACCGCACATGTAGTTACGGCCACTGGTGCTCCAGGTGCGGTAGTAAAGCGCACATAAGGAGCAAGTGCTCGAAGGACTAGGGGTCTGTCGGCGGTCCGGTGCGGTGCGTCCTGAAATTGTGTTCAGGGGATCATCATACCATTGTTGGGTTAGATCCTAGTGTTCTGGCAGATTGTGCTGCCTCCCCGACGCCGGTTACCATTTCCGACAACCTGCCATTAATTTCTCCCGTGTATGTGACCTCGGGCCCTGTGATTGAACACGTTCCCCCATATGAACCTGTTCCTCGTGATGTAGTTCACGACCAGTTACTTAAATCTGTTGGCCCTCATGATTTGGCCGCCCATTGTAATGTGAACATTGATGTGCCGCCTATTGGCGGTATGCCGCACTGCCCTCTAATTGCCTGCAGTTGGCTAACATTGTCCTGGGTGGAGGGTAGTATCTACATAACTGCCTTTGATAAACTTGGCTCTTCTGGCAACCCCACTGTTTTAACTGTTTCCCTTGCCTGTAAGAATGCCACCTGTACATGTGTGCATTATATAGGCCCCAGCAGGGCTCAATTTAAACCCTGTCACGTCATATGCGAATGCTTCTTTCGCGGTTCTGTCATTGATGACTGGGAGTTCATACTGCACGGCTCCCTCTTTGGATTCAAAGTCATCAACCCCAGTTGCACCGCCAGTTATTCGGCCCCTTCCCGGCCTACCCGGGATGGTGCAGAGAAAATCTTTATCAATAGAAAGCTCAACTCTGAGCTCAGCTGCGGTTATATTAGTCGGGCCGACTCAGCCCCTATCTGCACCCACAATGTCTTTGCTGTCCCCAAGTCAGGCGGCGATGGAATGCGCACCATCGTCGACTGCAGTAAGCCCAGCGACCGCTCGGTGAACAGTTCTGTCGACGAGGTGTCGCATTCCTTTTGCTACCAAGGCATTGGCGACTTAGTCGACCAGCTCCTTTGCAGAGACTTCATAGCCACTATAGACATTAAGGATGCCTATAGGGCCATCAACATCCATCCCTCTGACCGCGCTTTCCAGGCTATCAGGTGGGATTTCGGTACTGGGGGTGGGCCCGAAATTTTCTTTGACAACCGTCTATGTATGGGGCTCTCCTCTAGCCCCTACATTTTCAACCGTATATCGGATTTCATTGCTCGCTGTGGCAGGCGCGACGGAGTTGCCAGATGTGTCAACTACCTGGACGACTTTGCCGTTCTAGGGTCCTCGTTCGAGGATTGCACAATTAATCAGCAAAAAATTGCGGGCGTCCTTCGTAGAATGGGGTTCTACTTAAGCTACCCCAAACTCCGCGCGCCTGCCCAGTGTGCAAGATTTCTCGGTATCGAAGTTGACAGTGTCCTTCTCCAGCTCCGCCTCCCCCGAGATAAGATCATTAAACTTAAATGTGTACTATCGGGGTTCCTCGGCAAACGGAAGGCCTCACGTAAAGACCTAGAGAGGTTAGGTGGCCACTTAGCACATTGCGCTACTGTCGTCCGGGGGGGCCGCACCTTCTCAACCAGGTTCTACGACGCGATTCGTCAGCTGCGTAAACCATACTACATGGTCCGCCTTAATGAGGAATTCAGGTCAGAGCTCAAGTGGTGGCTTAATTATGTTGATACCTTCAACGGCTACGCAAAAATTCTTGGCCCCCACGCAGCTGTTGTTTCGGTCTACAGTGACGCCTCTGATTGGGGCTTCGGAGCGACCCACTCGGACGACTGGTTGGTCGGCTGTTTTCATTCAAACGAGCGCGACCTGGCCTCTGAGGTCGGCCACCATCATGCCGATGCAACTGGGTTTGGGCCCGAAACCCACATTAACCAAAAAGAAATGTGGGCTGTCATCGCCGCTGCTCGCCGCTGGGGCCATTTCTGGCAAGACAGAAGTGTTGTGTTTGTGACTGACAACAATACGGTTCGTGCTGCACTTGCCACCGGCCACTGCATTAATAAAACCATCATGGGCTGGGTTAGGGAACTTTTCTGGACTTCAGTTACCTTTAACTTCGACGTGAAGTCTGTTTATATCAGAAGCAGAGACAACACTATCTGTGACGCTGTGAGCAGGTGGCAAGATGTTCTTAGCAAGCACCGCATTGTTCGCGCCGATCCTGCCGGCCGTCTCTGTTGTGCCCAATTATTTAGCAAGTAACTCTATCTTGCAGGTCTAACCGAGCTGGAGGGTCAGGTCAGAGTCATGTGCGACCAGTTTTACTCAGCCAACTCGAGATCAACTCGGTCCATACCGGTGCGGAAGTACCTCTCCATCATTGAGGAGTTCCGCGGCCTCTTGTCTCCACTACCCTGCCCCTCCTCCCAGGTCGCTATGTATGTGGTGTGGCTTGCCCGAACTATGAAATACTCGTCGATCACCAACTATATCAGCGCGTTAAATTTCTTTCTTAAATCGGAGGGCTACCCCGGGGTTGACTTCTCCTGCCACCGAGTAAGAACCGTCATGGGAGGGGCTAAGCGGGTCCTGGGATGCCAGGTCAAACGGGCCGCCCCCCTGTTGCCCAAGGAACTGACACTTATGTTTGACCGTATGTCCGATCGTGAGGGCCATGTTTGCACCCGTGCGGCTATCCTGACAGGCTTCAGAGCTTTGCTCCGCAAGTGCCAACTTATGGAGTCGGACTCGGTTCTGAGACGTTCTGACTTTGAGTTCTTTAACTGGGGGATGGTGATCTCTGTCGGCAGGTCCAAGACGATCCAGTTCAAGGAGAGAGAGCTCTTAATCCCCGTAGCCCGAGTACCGAACACCAAACTTTGCGTGGTATTCTGGGCTGAAAAGCACTTTTAGCAGGTTAAAGTATCCCAAGATGCCCCTGCTTTCCAAATTCCCTCTGCTCGCGGGGGCTACAGACCTTTAGATTACGTTACCCTCCAGGCAACCATAACAATTTTCTCGGCAGAGGCCGGGCTAGACGCTTCCTCGTTCTCCTGCCACTCGCTCCGCAGGGGTGGGTGTACCTTCCTCGCCCTACAAGGGGCCTCCATTGACGAGATGAAGGTACGCGTCTATAGATACATTGCTCGACCTCTGGCCGACCGGATCGTTGCGGACATCAAGGTCGCCACAGCTCTTTCCGTCTTGATTTAATTAATTATTAATTAATTTATTTTATTTTATTTTATTTTATTTTTTCCTCCTGTCTGGTGTGTCTCTGACTTTGGCATTTGAGGCCCAGCCAGGTGCATTACTGTTCTCTACTATTCATTTCCTGTAAATAAATAATGTACCCACCAATACTGTGTTGCCGTGCATTTCTTACACCCACGTATATACAACGTATATGCGGATGTAACCGAGTTGCACAGTGCTGCCACCCAGGGGCTCCTGGGGGGCTCACAGGATAGTACCATCCACAACCACCAGGTGGGGCAGGAGCCTCCCTACACCTGTTGTTGATATTGGCTCAGTCTGACCCTGTCAGCCAGAGCCTCCACACTCATTCAAACTTTTTTCTTCATTTTAGGTAGGGCATTTGAGGCCCAGCCAGGTGCATTACTGTTCTCTACTATTCACTTCCTGTAAATAAATAATGTACCCACCAATACTGTGTTGCCGTGCAATTCTTACATATATATATATATATATTTATATTTATAATAAAAATCAAATGTAATTCAAAGCTAGCAGTGAGTTAGTTATGCATACACACAGTAGTGATACCGACATCACTCTGGCAGCTGAGCAGCTCACGAAGCCCCGAGCCCCGGGTTGAGCTGCTCAGGGTGCCGGCCCCACCTCACCCCGAGGGCCCCCCGCCCCATAACCACCGCCAATCGACGTCAACCAGCCTGCAATTGACGTCAGTGTCCAGTAATAGGGATGACATTATATGTCCTCAGAGCTGGGCTCTGACAGTGGTCTCAGTAATAGGTTCCAGTCTGCGTAATAGGTGTACATGTCCTCAGAGCCTGGGTCCGCCCCCCCCCCTCCCCCCTCCACCTTAACCCCCCACCACCTCCCCCAATGTCACCCAGTCCCTGGATTTTGGTCGCAAGGCTGTCGCCAGCTTTTGGTCACAAGGCTGTCACCAGCTTTTGGTCGCAAAGTGGCCACAAGGCGTAGTGTGACTGAGGCCTATCAAGTATGCTTGTGACTCTTGTTTGCTCAAGTGTGGTGGTTGGTTGATATTTGGAAGTTTAAGTCCTGGTAACATCTAAAGGTAAGATTCCTTACATGTGGCATGCGAATGCGAATGCGAATGCGAATGCGAATGCGGAAAAAAATCGAAACGTCTTGAAGTCAATGGGCTACATTCCTTACACGCGGTATGCGAATGCGAATGTGGCAACTCGATCGGTCCGTGTAGATATCGGTGTGGCATGCGGTATGCGAATAGAAACCTCAGTCGCACGTGTCCATTAGTTTTAGATGAGGAGAGGCGACTGATCATTACGGAACGGTCACACACAGAGGTGCGGAGGGGAAACATATGGTAGTGGTGGTGGTGTAAATGCCATATTAGGTCATATACAGTGCAGTATGGAGTATACTTGTTTATTTATATTTTTTAAATATAGACAGTCATGTGCCGCATGCCGCATATAAGGAATTTTAGCTTAAGGTCATATCAGGATGTATTTTGAGTTTTCATCAGGGATGAAAGTGGCATCTGGGGGGGAAACCACACAAAAAAATACAGAAATCATTGTGAGAAAATCTATAAATAATGGAGAACTGTGAAAACAGCAAGTTGCTTAATAATAATATTCGTATCCGAGTAATGTATTCTCTTACTTTGTCCAATATTATGAAAATTTCCGCAAAAATGCGGATATTCTCCCATACGCCTAGCACTCACCGTGTCAGGGAATCGTTGGAAAATTCCCGGAAATCAGGTTTTATCCACAACTCTCCTAGCACTACCCCTAGCTCTGTTCCACTGACTCATCTGTACAGACTATCCTTGGAGAGTGGAAGTCTTTGTTGTCACTATTAATCATCCATGCTGCCAATTCAAATTCTGTTATTTATGAGCATACTAAAATTGAAATGTATTCTCACGGGTTAACTCCCATGTGTGGGTTAACGCCACCCCCACCCCCACCCCCGCCCCCAACTGGTCAATATTTCGTAAACGCCCACCCCTTAAGCAGCCATGTGTAGGTAAAAGCACACCTCCCACTTCAGTGATTTGCCAATTTAAACACCCTGGCCGTTAACCCGCAAGAATACGGTAATACTAATAGAATGCCATAGGCGTGGGTGTTGAAACAATCAAACTATATTGAATAATTTATGCGTGTCCCTCCCTCTTTTTTGTCATACAAATTATTCAGTATTAATTTAATTCTTCCATATAAGCAATTGAGTAGGACACAGATATAATTGGTCGAGACAACCCATCCGCTGGTCCCAAATAGACCTGCTGTTCATTCATCAAAAGTTAAAATTTCCAGCAAAACGGCAGCTGGGAGCAGATCTCGCGCACCCACGTGACCACCTCAAGACGGTGTTCCCCTTGTCTGCATGTGACAAACCTAGTGAACCACACGCTGCTCAAGCGTAACATCATAGATTCATACATAACAATTGCAGCCCTAATAGTAGGTACTACAAACATAGGACTGGTTGCTGATGCTGACTGGCCATTGTGAAAAATAGGAGACTTGCTCTCAGCATACTACCCCGTTGTGCACTGCGAGTGAGTGCATCAGAGCTAAACATAACTACTTTCACAGTAAAGTAGAGATCACTAGCTTTAGTTTTGTATCCATTACGACCGACTTCAGGTGGGAAAAAATTGAAAAATTGAGGTTTGACAACTTTGGAACTATCATAAAACATGATTTTGAAAAATATAATATTACATAGAAAAATTCTGTCTCTACAAATCTGTGTAGATTGTTAACCATCATTTAGCACTCACTCTCAGCAGTTTGGACTTAACCATAGAATCGGTATGCTAATTAGAGCAATCAATTGTTTTTAGATTTTTTAAATGTGGATATAGCTTAAAGACAATGTAATCACATTATAGATATCTGCATTCTGATCATTTTGATACAAAAATCAAGTCAATATCTCAAATAGAACCAGAGATTAATTTTATAAAGATTTGATCATGGACCGCTAGTGAAAATCGCATGATTTGCCATGTTTTATGTCAAATTGCTCAATAAATATTTATTTTTACGGTCTGAAAAAAATTGAGATCACGATTTGTACTTGAAATAATAAGTTAACAAAATAATGATGTGATTAAATTGCAATTTGCCTTCAGTAGGCAGCTTCAAAAATCAGGATTTAAGCATTTGCAGAATCATGAAAAATGTGTGTGAAATTAAGAGAACAAATTAAATATTTAGAAAGTCATAACTCAGGGACTAATAGACCAATTTTCCATTATTATATATATATTTGTAATCAAATTGATAAGAGGTTTCCAACTGTGCCATTAGCAAATTAACTTCATAAAAAGACAAATTCAGTTTGGAGTACCTACTAATAGTCGGTGCTTTTTACAACGATAGCGTGGGAGAACCACATCACAAATAATCAGGAATGAAAGTGGTGTCCGACAAAAATTGCGGAAATCAAGCCAAGATTATTACACCGACAGCAAATTTCTGTGAAAACACAAATTGTCTTTCATAGGATTAGCACTGTCAGGGAATCGCAGGAAATTTCCGGAAGTCAGGCTTCAACTATCCTTGTTATGGCTATATTATCACCCATACCAAACGCGTTCTTGCTTGGGTTTTATATTCTTGCAACATCTAAGGTTATATAAGAACAGGATTCAAACTAACCATATATATCCTGATTGCTTGACATTTTTGTTTAACATTTAATCGGTGAATATAAAAAATTGCAGAAATCCTCAAAATTGTGGATATCTTTCATCCCTGAATAATACAGACGTAATGATGAGATGAAAGAAGGAGACAGCGATTGGCCAGTGGGTGTTTGGTGTAATAGCACTGGTGAGCTGGTGGCATATTCAGTAGGTGTGGGGGACCCATCAGATTGCGTCCACGTGTTTAACCGGAAGTGCCTCTCCCACCCTCACTTACAGACAACCCCGCCAGTACAGAAGAATGTGCACCATCACCATGGCAACCACCAGGTCGGCTTTCTCAAATAATACCATGCACTTCTCCCACTATAGTGGCCATGTTCGGTGGCCAAATCGGTAGAGCGTAGGCCTCGCATGCGGGAGGTTTGGAGTTTGGTTCCCAGTCGAGTCAAAGAAATGACTTGTTGGTGATACCCGTCCTGATATGACCTTAGATGTTGTCAGGACGTAAAACTCCAACAATCAACCAACCAACCCACTATAGCGACCATGTTCATACCTGCCACCTAGTGGTGAGTTATTTAAGATGCTACCCAGACGGGATGGCCGAATGAGTTAGAGCGTCCGTCTCCCGTGCTGGTAGATCGTGGGGGTCGTGGGGTCGAGTCAAACCAATGACTTTAAAATTGATACTTGTCGCTTCCTAGCCAGGCGCTCGGCATTATTAGGATAGGGCAAGGACTATTGTGCTCAGTGTCAGGATAATGTGACTGAGTGGGATACCAGGTCATGGTGCCGGCGGCCTGGTTTCCCAGTGGGACAGCACTATAAAGTCGCCATGAGTGCGCACTGTCACAAGTCAGTACCCGTCCTGATATGACTTTAGATGTTGCTAGGATGTAAAACAACAACAAAACAAACAAAACAAACAAACTACCGTACTACGCTTAATAGTATTAACTAATTGTCATAGAAAATGTCAGTTGTCATAATATGCACTAAATGTCATACAAAATGTCAGCTGTCACAATATTAACTAAATGTCATACACCATGTCAGTTGTCATAATAATAAGTAAATGTCATACAAAAGGTCAGTTGTCATGATATTAACTAAAATCCATTGTAAATGTCAGTTTCAAATATACAAAGTCATACTACATGTCGCTCATCATATTAATTAAAAGAGATACTAAATGTCAGCCATGATATTAACTAAAAGTCATATGTTAGCTGACATCATTAAGTCATTCTTAGATAAATGTCATACTAAATGTCAACTACCATAACCTTAACTAAATGTCAGACTAAATATCAGCTGTCATAATAAACTAAATGTCATGAGGGCTACCCTCACAAACTGTCCCGTCCCACAAAGCGCCTTCAATAAATGCCATCTGCTGTAACTTATGGCCCTGTCACACTACGTTTCTCACCGGCGACCTGTCATAAAATTAACGCGTCGAGAAACGTTAAACTTTTAGGGGAAATATGAGGAAATTGGACGTTGGCGCAGCGTGTCAGTAGCGTGTTATTAGCGCACGGCCAACGTGTGTCGACGCATGTGGAAAAAAAAGTTTGGCACGACGGTATCATATGACCTTAGATGTAGCTAGGGCGTAAAACAACAAAGCAAGCGTTTGGCGCAACTTGTGGGAACGACCCTCACGCGCGTGCGGCGTCTGCCTAGCGTTCGCATAACAATCTTCCAGCGCTGTCGGCGTGCTTCTGACGTCGCCATAATATTGGCACCCACGCATTGATGCGCGTTGTCGGTCGTCGCGCTTTTTGACATGCTAAAAACATCTAGCGACCTGCTACGCTCGCCAACGTCCTCCGGCGACTGTCAACGTCCAGGATAGTGTACCAACGTGTACCGACGTTCGCATAACGTCCCCCTAACGTTTCCCGATGTTTCGGCAAAAAATCACACACGTCGACGTGCTTTGGAGAGAAGCGTCGTAGTGTGACAGGGCTATAAGCTAAAGCTAGTATTCCTTACACGCGGTATGCGGCATGCGTACGGGATGGGTCCTTTCACCCACACCCACACCCACACCCACACCCACACACAGTGTCAGGTTTCCTCACCACTGTTCTCTATGGCAAACGCAGCAGCATTCGCATTCTAATTACATAGACAAATTCTTTCTCTACAAATCTGTGTAGATTGTTAATAACCATTTAGCACTCACTCTCAGCAGTTTGGACTTAACAACATTCAAAACGGCGAAGCGTTGGAGTGGCCCCGAATCTCTCTGGTCCGGCGGTAGCAGAGTACTCATATCCAGTCGACAGCAGCAAGGGTTTAGGAATAGGGGCAAAGGAGGGTACAGTGGTTCCAGCAACAAGAACAAAGCAAGAGAAATGATAAGGTACAGGGCCCCACCCAAGCAAACAAATGCCTTGACCAGGGGGAGAAGTAAGCCTAGGAGAGAAAAAAGGGTAGAGTGTAGGAAAGAGAAATGAGAGTTGAGTCAAAGGACTGCGTCTATTTGCTCTATGGTGATCAACCGGCGAGCCAAAGGCATGGACAGAGTAAGAGTAGAAAGTGAAATGCTGGCGGGCTCCCCGTCCTGGAACTCTTTTCAGAAATAATCAAGGAGGAGCATGGCCAGCGGAGAGGAGATAGAGAGGTCTGGATGAAGTGCGGTCCGGATAGCAAGTGTCTGCATGTCTGACCCGAGGCATGTGTTTGAGGCTATTAAATACCTGGCCCTTGTGGGGAGGGCTGGTCACATGACCACGTATTAGTTGGGGATAAATAGACGACCAGTCCGCTACTCTGAATAGTCTGCGACAGTGTGTGGGGGAGTGCGGTACGAGAGCGGCGCAGTGCATAGACAGGTCTGACCTCAGTACTGCATCGAAGTGAAGAGAACCCAGAACCCTTAGGTGGTAGGTGTTTACCGGCACACCATCAATGACCAACTTAGTGACTTGAGCAGTTGGGTTCTGCTCTGAGTCGCTCATCGCCTCAACATCCAAACAGCATAGCCGAGTGGGTAGAGCACCCACCTTACATGCGGAAAGTCATGGGTTCGATTCTACGCCGACCCGTACTTGTCGCTACCATGCCTGGAGCTTGGCATTATTACATACACCATACCCATAATAGCCTGATAGCACAGTTTGTGCAGCGACCCACCATCTTATGCTAGGTACACACCTACCGTTTTTCCGCACCCACCTACCGTATACAATCTAAAACTGCCCAAAAGTCGTAAGGTGTGCACTCCCCTAGCACACCTACTGATTGCGATTCGTGACTTAAAACTCAGTTTTAGGGCTAAAACTGCTTCCTTACGATTGCGATTCACGATTCGAAAAATGAATCGGCCCATTTTCAGTTTTAAGCGGCTCGGGTCAGGTCGCGAGTTTTAGTGTGCGAATCGTATACGGTAGGTGTGTACCTAGCATTAGCCCATAATACCAAACTTATTAACGCTAACCGACTAACCTCCTACCTATTTACTATGTAACTAACGTAAACGGCCGGAAGACCAGTGCCTCGGCGCTGAAAAAAATGTATATTCCGATGAATAAACTGTTTTACCAACAACAACAAAAGGTAGTCTGCAATGAGCTCCACTACCAACGTGATCATGATGGCAACTACGCTGACCCCTTTTTGCAAAAGAAAGTAACAACAGATGGCAGCACGCTAGTAGGAACAGTCCAGAGTGGACTGTTCCACTTATTGCTAGACGCCCCCCCCCCACGCCTCCAACCCCTGCGCACTGAAGAAAGTTGCGTGTTTTTACCCGGCTGGACAGTGAAAGGTCATTCTAATTCTAACCGTGGCGGAATAAATCAGGGAGCGCCCAGGGGTTCGAAGCTATCTCAAGTCTTACTCCTTTCATTCCTCAAGCACCGGCTAACAAACTGGTTGGCTCTGACCAGCTGAGATATCGGTGCCGGCGGGCACTACAGTATATCTCAGCGGGGCAGCGCAATGAAGTCATTAACAACACAAGTCGGTACCTATCCTCATACCTATCCTGGTACCTATCCTGATATAACCTCACATATCACTAGGACATAAACAAATAAATAAAAAAAAGTTAAAAAAAATCACTCACTATTATTATTAACCCAGCTGGAAACCAGTTCTACTCCATGTGGTGCTAGTTATTCGCTGTTTCATTTCGCAGAACTCCTTAGTACGACGTACCCTCCCACTCCACTCCACCCCCCCCCCCACCCCCACCCCACTGGTGTTGTTGTGGCGGTGTATATTTCTCAGAGTCGACGCTCTCTCGTACTCCCCCACCGCCGCCCTCCTGCACCCCGCCCCGACCCCCCCCCCCCCCCCCCCCCCCCCCTGCTGCTCCCCTCCCTTACACGCCGACACCCAGGTACAAGGTCATATTTCCCCCGGAAGGTTACCCTATCCCGGAGCATGGGCGACCCAGTACCAACGTCCCACCTCCACTACCTGTGTTGTATGCACCACCCCGCCCTCCACACACACACACACCTCCACCCCCACCACAGTTGTAGTCCGGCGTTCTGAGACAAAGGAACCATGGAGAGGATGGCAACCAGCAACCAGCAACCCACACACACACACACAACCACCACCACACTTTGACCCATTCCTGATATGACTTTAGATGTTGCCAGGATATAAAACTCCCAACAAATCAACCAACCACCACACTTGAACAAACTTGATACAGTTAGGCCTCAGTCACACTATGGGTTGTGACCACTTTGCGACCAAAATCTAGGTGACAGCCTTGCGACCAAAGCAAAAAAAGGCAGGGGAAACTGGTGACTGGTGGCAAGCGCTGAAAATGGTTGGCAACCTCCAAGCGACCGTTTTGGTCGCAAGGAGGTTTTTCGTGTAGAATCTTATGACCAAAAAGGCTCCCCGGAAGTCGCTGACCACTTTGCGACTGCCCCTTCTTGGTGGTCCCAAGTGTAGTGTGACTGGGGTATCAGAAAGAGAGACGGGCCTATAACAAAGACCTAGGGACCAAACATTTCTAGTATTAAATCAAACTTTTAAAGTTGCATATTTCGTTGGTTTTGACTATCTTGTCATTTTCCTTTCTTTAGATAAATATATTAGGTTGATCGGTATAATTGACCTTACTTTAGTTTGTGTTTGGAGTTTCACATCCTTGCAACATCTAAGGTCATACCAGGATGGGTACCAGCTTGTGATAGTGCACACTCTTGGTGACTTTATAGTGCTGTCAATACTGGGAGACCCGGCCATTAGCACAATGACCCGACTTCCGACATTATCCTGATACTGAGCAACCCAGTCCTTGCCCTATCCTAATAATGCTGAGCGCCAGGCTAAGTAGCTACAAGAATCAATTTTGTACGTCATTGGTTTGACTCGACTGGGTTTTCTAACTCCCAACCTTCCACACAGGAAGTATGTGCTCTTACGGCACCCTTGAAGTAACGTAATTTAAAGGACTATTTTTGGAGACATTTGACGTGAAAACATGCCAAATTAAATTTTGACATGCACATCAACATTGTCTGACTTTATTTTAAATGGCTAACTTAACGATATTTGAGGTGCAAACACACAGAATTAATTATGGCATGCACATACAAATTCTGACACAATAGGTTTAGGCAGTCACAGGTTCTATTATATTGACTCAGTATTCCATTTTGTGTGGCAACACACGCTTAAAGCTGCATACATAGTCCGATGAAAACATCAAATTTTCAAAACCAAAACAATTATCTAGATTAAATTCTACATGCCTAACTTAGATACTGGTGCATTTATTAAACAATTGTCGCCACAAAGAGAATACAAAGTCAATTTATTATAAATCTGTTAGTTCCTGCAGAAGCCAACGGTGTCAGAGTTTTGGCATGCTTGTCAAATTAATTTTACATCGTTGCACTTCAAATATCTCAGACAAAAGCTAGTCATTTAAAATAAGTCACTTCAAGCTAAAGCAAGGTAGATTATAGATAAAAGATTCACCCAGTACTTGTTGTACACGGGTGAAGACCAGCCTTATATAAATACAGGCGAAAATAGCGTTAGTATGGAACAAGAAGTAGAATGCCTGGCACCAGTGTCAAATGGTTACTTATATCAGAACAGAGTTGGTGAAATGGGCGAGAATGCAAAAAGACAAGATGGCGGCCAGAGAACGCAGTCAATTTCACTTTTAAATCTGATTAAACTAGATATTATATTATATTTTTCAACTCAAAGGTAGCGGGCTATCAATAAGACATATGTAAAGAATAAATGTTGTTTCTTAGATTGTGAAATTAGGCTCTCATTTCCTTAACCCGCTTTTCGACCGTTTTTATATAGGGTTGGTATTCACCGGTGTACTGCGACTGCGAGTACTGGGTGAATGCTTTATCTCGGTAGATTATAACAATCAATTAAATATATTTATCTCAGAAAAATAACAGAAACTCTAAACAATCGGACTATGCAGCTTTAATGAGTTTATCAATATCAAAGTTGGATGTGGGTCGTTTCATGGTAAATGGGGCCAATGTACTTTGCAGTATGTAATGGTCAAAAACAATTATGGAAAGAGTAGAGGAGGTATTTTCTTTATAGAATTGGATTTCTACACTTTGGAGGGATAGATATGAAAAATATTAAGGCCTAATGTGGCATAGTAAAAAAAAGCCAACTTTTTCAATCCAAAAATATTTGTGTTTTAAAGGCATGAATTTGTGAAATGGAGAAGTTGGACTTTTCTACAGCCTACCAGACCTTTATTTTGCATAGAATATTTATTACCTGTTAGTCAATGAAATAATAAAAGAAGACTCTTACTTGAAATAAATATTCATTTTGCATTCATATATATGTTTTTTATAGCTAATATTCCAGGTTCATTAAACTGGTTCTGGACGTAACTGTTGCGTCCCCTGCTTGATAAATTAGGAAATATGTTATCCTGGGAATACCAGAGCTTCAGTAAAAAAAACAGTTGCTATTGTGGCATGTTTAAGGCTATTTTCTAGTACCACGGGAGTAATATAGTTTTTCTACAAAGCTTTATGGGGGAAAAATTAAGTTGAAGTTTTGGTGTCCCCTTCTATTGTCTTACATCCACAACTCAAAATTGGGAAAAATATAATCATCCTATGCAGATTTCTTTACAGTGCATTTCTATACTTGGGGGATCACAACATACAAACTAATTGTTTCATGCAATAAATTTGATTAAATAATTGATTTGATTAATAAATCCACACTTGGTGATTAATAAGTCCACACTTGGGGCTGGCTACTCAATTAGTTCTTGTTTTTTGACAAAATGGTAACCTCAACTATCTTTTCCTTCACATTACCAGGATATATATGGACAAGAGTTGGCTACCCAGTGAAAACATTAGGAAAATACACAATGTTCATTTTTTACCCTCATGTCACACTTTGGCCCCATTTACCATGAAACAACCGATATGTAGGATTAAATCCAGGCGATTATTTGGTTGCAAAAATGTTGCACTTTCATCGGATTATGCAGCTTTAATAGGAACGCTGGGATTGGCTTTCAATTTCTGCCGCATTTTAATTTCTCAGAACACACAGCTTAAATAATGTTGGGCATTGAATCACTTATTAACTTCAATTTAATTTCTCAGAACACACAGCTTAAATAGTATCGGGCCTTGAATCACTTATTAACTTCAATTTAATTTCTCAGAACACACAGCTTAAATAGTAGCGAGCCTTGAATCACTTATTAATTTGAATTTAATTTCTCAGAACACACAGCTTAAATAGTATTGGGCATTGAATCACTTATTAATTATTTAATTTCTAAGAACCCACAGCTTAGAATGGTTGCCATGACTCCATGATAAGTCATTATCCCCCTCCCCCTCCAGATATGCATGATCTTCCAAAGCAAACCGATTCCTTCTCAGTTATATTATGACGTATCAAGTAAGCGCCTTAGCCACAACTGATCATGGCTTTTGCAATAGATTCTGACACTTATATAAAATTAATACCGCTGTGTATAACTTACAGCGTCATCAAAGGCCGGTTGCTCTCATACCATGTCTATGTGGTGTGGGAGGTTAAAAATCCCTTGGGTCGGTAAAAGTGTAGGCTCGGGCTTTCTATCGACCAGCAGTGGAATGAGGAAGACCAGTCGTCTATGACTGAAATTTCCCCTGCTTAAACAACTAATGGACAAAAAAAAAAAAATAGCTATCAAGGTTGTACCCAGTATATTTAAATTACTAATGCTAGGATAATAGTAATAATAATAATACATTTAATATTGCACTATCACCAGCTGCAGCCATTCAAATGCGCTGTATAATAAAAACATGACCTGATTATAAAATAGTTGAGGTACAGGAAAAAAATGAAAGAATTCAGGTGCAAAACCCTATAAACGCCAATCCAAAAATGAAATGAACTGAAAAGATTAAATCACCTGACAATAATTTTAATTCTCACCAATTCCACATTTCTTGTGATGAAATGGCTATGGAGTAAGGAGGAAAAATTAAGAATGTACAAAAATGAACCTTTTAAAGGTGTGATTCCACTGTTTATCTCAATTTTTGGATTGGTGTTTGCAGTAGATTTCACGTTTAAGTCCACACCCGTTCTGTGATGTCAATCAATCGCCTATTTTTTAATCTTAACAAATCTCACCAGCAACTCAAACAAACTCTTTGATCACCAAAGGCCATAACTGGAAACTGCTGTGCACTGAGCGGCCATCCACAACTCTGGTTCTTTCAGTGCTGTCAGAGGGTGGGTTGATGGTGGAAATCGTCTATTTTACTATAGCTCACATTGCAGACAAAGGCACACACAACACACTACTTATTACTATAGATAGCTTCAAAGCAAACCTAAATAAAGAAATTATAATCAATAAAAAAAAGTTTCTAAAATCAAGGGAACCTTCTGGCATGTATGCCTGGGGATCCCGCTTCGACTTCTTCCCTGCCAGATTCCCAGCGTTAGGTAACATTTACACAGGCGAATGAATAACCAGCCCTGCCATGCCGCCAAACCCGAAAGCTGCCACATACTTAACTGGAAAATGGCAAGCGGCTGTAATCTTATTAAATTCATTGTTTTAATTGGATAGAACTCACAAATTTACGCCTTGAATTCAAGTTCCATCAGGCCATATCTAGTAGCCTTCTCACGGCACACCGAAGTCATGCCGTCATTATTTACCAGCAGCCGATGATTTAATAAGATCTCCAGTCGCCAATGTGAGAGAGCTGGGTTAAGATGCCATAGCTCAATCATTCGACAGTCAATGCAAGGCAAAGACATGAGTGCTCATCACACTGCATCCATTTACGGATGTTGGTTCAATTGCCCCCAACAGCGCTAAAGGCCAGAGGATCAGGATATATTATGGCTGAAAATGAATAAGCCGTAACCTGCAACAATAACTTTGATGGTAAAGGAAGGGCAGGGGGTGGGGACAAACATTTCTGTACAATTCTGTTGTTGCAGTGATTGAGGCGTGGCAGAAGAGGTTTGATTTTTTTTGGGGGGTGGCGGGGTGGGGGTGGGGATTTGTTCAAATCAGACAAAACACCGGCTTTTATTGGTGGGAAAACCACATTCCTGCAGTTGCTGTTGGTCAGCACGTGGTAAGGGTGTGTGGTGTGTGGTGTGTGGCGTGTGGTGTGTGTGTGTAGAGTAGGGTGGAGGGGTGTGTGCCATACAAAGGCCACTTCTCCTCCTCCTCTCCCTTCCACCCTTCCACGATATCTCCTGCCGCTTCCTGGAGCAACTCCAGGGTGTGATGATGAGCCTTGGCCTCCTCCACGGTGGAGCAGCACGTGGTGGTGAGCAGCTCAGACAGGTGAGGAGCGGCTTGCCCTCCTCCTCCTCCTCCTCCAGGGGATGCTTAGCGGTGGAAGCGGCAGTGGGAGAGGGGGAAGGGGGGGGGGGGGAGGGAGGAGGGAGTAGGAGGTAAACCACGCACCCTTGGAGTTCAGAGAAATTAAGTTCAAGCCTTCACTGAATGAAAGTCATTTATGAAATCTATAAGCATATCCTGAATTTTTTTATTTTCTTTGGGGGGGGGGGTTAAAGATAATTTCTTTCTTTTGAAGTTCTTCATTTCATTCCATCTTCTTATTTCAGTTACATTCCATTTCCCTTTCTGTTCCATTTTTATTCCCCATTCATTTTGCTATTTAAGGTAGATTTCATTCCCTTTCGATTCGCTATTTCAGTTCCCTTCTGTCATTTCGGTTACATTTCATTCCCTTTTCCTGTTATTTCAGTTACATTTCATCCCTCATTCCTTTTGCTATTTCAGTTACATTTCATCCCTCATTCCTTTCGCTATTTCAGTTACATTTCATCCCTCATTCCTTTTGCTATTTCAGTTATATTTCATTCCTATTTCCTTTCGCTATTTCAGTTACAAGTCATAGTTTCTTTACATGTAGTCGTTGAAACTTTTCATTTCAGACAATTCCTGCGCAGTAAGTCAAACCATTTTACCAGAAAGGAAATTTCTTCCAAACTGTATGCTATAAACAGAATTCAAATTAAATCTGCAATGTTAGTTACAAGACAGCAGAACCTCACAGGGCCGGGTTCATTTCATAAACCCCAAATTTATACGAAAAGTGATTCTGGATAGGCAAGTACAGCAAAACCTCTCTAACCGACCACCTCGACAGATCGACCCCTCTACTATATTGATCGCTTTATTTGGGTCCTAAGCAGTAAGCGATCGCCCATACATTACCGCTGTAACAAATGAAAAACTCCCTAAACCTCCCACCTCCCTAAGTGGACCATTTAAAGTCGGTCTATTTTGAGGTTTTACTGTAATCCCTTTACAATAGCGGAAGCTTCCGAATTAAAAGAAACTAAACACATACATCCCCAAAAATAATGAAGATTATAAATTAGCATTTCCAGACTTGTGCATGCTATAAAACAAAGGCCACAACATGACGGAATGTTCCGTCTGTTCTGCATATGACCCACTTATTGCAATGCATTCTGGGAGTTCTTGAAAGAGTTCTGGCTGAGGTAAGGCGGGTTTCACCCCCCCGCCCCCCAAATGTATTCGCTGTTCTGGACATTGCAGGTGAAAAGATGGTGTAGGTGGTGAAGTGGTACAAGGTTTGGTTGGTGCTGACTGAGCAAAATGAGGACAACTTAAGCTAAGATTCCTTACACGCAGTATGCGGCATGCGGAATGCGAATGGGTTGGGTCCTTTCCCCCACACCCACACACATAGTGTCAGGTTTCCCTAACACTGTTGTCTATGGGCATTCACATTCGCATGCCACACCAATCGCTACATGGACCGATTCAGTATTCGCATGCCGCATACTGCATGTAAGGAATCACCCCCATTGACTTAGATGCTTTTTGATTTTTTGCCGCATTCACATACCGCATACCGCATGTAAGGAATCTTAGCTTTATGCTACAGGTGTCGGTGAGGTAAGCATCAGCGTATGTGTGTGGTGGAATCTAGATAAATATTTACCTCTAGTGAGGGGTGAACGACCACTTTTAAACCAGTGCAAAAACTGCTTGGGCAAAGATCCACTGTAAATAAACTGTGAAGGTCCTCCTTCCATCAAGCAGTGTTTTATCTATATTAGGTACTTATTACTAATAAGTAGCGTAAAGCTGCTGAACTGGGGAACAATGCCACCATAGTCCATACCAAGATGGCAGCCACTAGATTATCTTCATTCAACTTTTAATTAAAGTCTACATGATTTCGTCAATTCTGCCCTCTAAAAGAAAAAGTAGCGAGCGGGCTATGAAGGATAAGTATCATTGTATGTAAACAATATATTTAGCGTACCAGATTGGAAATTCGTCGGACTAATGACCATAACCCAGCCATCCCAACACTTTTTCCATTCTCGATGTCGGCGTGACATCACAACCCCGGAAACTAGCCCGCGAAGGGTAAAATACCTCAGTGATGTGTGCTGCAGCAATGCTATGTCTATGCGGAGCATTTATTTTTGCCAAATAAATTTTAAAACTTTCATCGGATCGATTAAAAATATATTAATGCGTGATTGAAGAGGAAGATCTGAGGTATTTAATTTAACCTAAGAGCAATTTTCTCTGAAAGTATTAAAAACAGAGATAATAGTGAAAGTTGGGATATTCTCAGTGTCAGTGCCAGTGTTAGCCTTACCAGATCATGGCCTCAAAAACTATTTTCGCCAAATAAATTCAAGAACTTCCAATTGGCTGATAACAAAAAAGCTGAATGTGAAATTATAGAGAAAGATCTGAACTATTTAATAGAAACAAGAGAAATTTGCTTTCAAAGCACCAAAAAGCAGAAATCACTGTGATAGATAGGGTAGTGTTAATGTTTCTATGAGAGTGGCATTTGTTTTACCCTTCACGCGCCGTGAACCCCAAAAGTGCCCGGATGTCTGACATCGAGAATAAGGGGTTTAGCAGCCCAGTCCACGGAGTGTTGGGCTGCGGGAGTAACTGGAACTAGGAATAAGAATCATGCAGGCGTTACTTACTAACTATGACTATATGCATTGCTACCAGTATTACTATAACATGCTTATAAACAAACATACACACACACACAAGACACACAGACAGAAAGCAGAGGGAGAGCAACAGAGATAGAGAGAGAGAGTAAATGGTTAAAATACCGGTTGTGGTGTGGTGTGGTGTGAAGTCGGTGGTGGCAGAGGTGGTAGTGGTTGCAGCTGGTACAGGTTGGTTGGATGGATGGTTGGTTGGATGGTTGGTTGGTTGGTTGGTAATGACAGGTTGTGAAGGTGGTTTTGTGTGACACTCTTTTCAATTCAAGAGGAAGGTTGGAGGTACATTGGGCTGAGGGCTGAGGGTTGTTGGTTGCTGGTTGCTGGGGTGGTTGAGGAGAGCGGCGCTGGTTCAGAAATAGGTGACAGCTTGTGGATGATTCTTTTTCTCTTCTTTAAAAAAAAAACCAACTATAAATAAGTATACTTTTTTTCTGGAGGTGGTGGGTGCTATATATATATAATACACAGATGGCACTGCGATTAGTCCGTGACCTTTGGTGATATTACCGATATCGATCAATATTGGTAACTAGGAAATAGACCTTCCAGGCGCGGGACAGTTATTCACTTATTGCCTCCTCCAGTAGGACAATCACAGTTCAGTTCCTCCAGGTGTTCCCGGCTGTTCCTTTGGCAGTTTCCACCCTTTCTTCAACCTCACCTCACCTCACACACCACCACACAAAGAATGAGCCAAGAAGCTACACCACCGCGCGGCCCTGCCTGTACTGTATATATATGCCTGCCTGTCTCTCTGTCTGTCTGCGTCTGTCTCTGGTCCCAGGCCACGCTCACTTGCAGCTAGTAGAGAGAACAAAGAGGGAAGCTTTCCTTCCTGCTGGATGTGCGCGCGCATGCGTGTGCGTATGCGTGTGCGCGTGCGCGTGGCGTGTACGACGGGTACTGGAGGAGCGGATGTGCGGTGTGGTATCTCCACTGTCTCCGGGCCGAGTCTGGTTACAACGCCAACTACCAGGGCTACCTCCAGTAGGCAGTAGGCTGTGTATGTATGTGTGTGTCTGTGTGTATGTATGTGTGCGCGCGCTAGTTCTTCTTCCTCCAGTGTGTGTGCGGAGTTTGAAGTTGCAGCGGCAGCAGCAGGAGGAGGCGTTATACAGAGTGCGAGTCGGCAGTGGTTCCCTCTACCGGCGCTGGCGGCGGCGAAGTAGGTGCGTGGGGGTGAATAAAGTTGAGCTGCTCAAACTGAGGTTTGCCTGCTGCTCAGGGTTTCCTTCTTCTTTTCTTCTTTCCTTCTTTCCTCCCTTCCTTCCTCCAGCACGTGTGGACAGAGTTGTGCCGGTGGTGGTGGCGGTGTGTCCTGTAGTAGTTTACTTCAGTGTAGTTTAGCAGCTCAGGTAGGCTAACACTACTCAACTACTTGACACAGTTCACTGTGCGGGTAAGGTTCTGTGGGGTTTGGTGTGAAGTGGTGGAGGTGGAGGTGGAGGTGGAGGGGTAGGGGTAGGGGTAGGTGCAAGAGAGACTTGACACAGTTCACAATGCGGGTTGTGTGGGGTTTGGTGTGAAGTGGTGGATGGAGGTGTGTAGGGGTAGGGGTAGGTGTAGGTGCAAGAGAGACTTGACCCTGTTCACAATGCAGGCTGTGTAGGGTCTGGTGTGAAGTGGTGGATGGAGGTGTGTAGGGGTAGGTGTAGGTGCAAGAGAGACTTGACCCTGTTCACAATGCAGGCTGTGTAGGGTCTGGTGTGAAGTGGTGGATGGAGGTGTGTAGGGGTAGGGGTAGGTGCAAGAGAGACTTGACACAGTTCACTGTGCAGGCTGTGTAGGGTTTGGTGTGACGTGGTGGATGGAGGTGTCAGTGTGTAGGCGTAGGGGCAAGAGAGACTTGACCCTGTTCGCGATGCAGGCTGTGTAGGGTTTGGTGTGAAGTGGTGGATGGAGGTGTGGGTGGAGAGAAAGATAAGAGTGAAGAGAGCTGGCTGACTGCTCCTCCAGTGGGTAAATTATCCTCGCACCACCGACTCTGCCCTACTGACTCAGTGACTGACTCAGTACCGCCTGGTGGCCACAAGAGGGCGTACCGCGCCGGAACCCCCCGCCCCCCGCCGCCCACGCGCACACGCACTCACACACCCACGTGCGCGCACCGCTCGCCACCACCGAATCGGTGCAGACGGTGCGGGGCCCTGCTTGGGGGACACGGCTACCATGCTGCAGTGTGAGCTGCTTCCAGCTTCTGGTGCACTCGCCACCCGCCACCAACATGTGGTGGGGTCTGGGGGTGGTTGGTTGGATGCTTGTTGCAGTTTGACGCCCTGGCAACATCTGAGGTAATATCAACCGGGCGCGGTGGCCGAATCGGTAGAGCGCGGGCCTCGCGCGCGGGAGATCGGGAGTTTTGTTTCCGGTCGAGTCAAACCAATGACTATTCAAAGTGATACTTGTCACTTCCTAGCCAGGCGCTCGGCATTAATAGGATAGGGCAAGGACGGGTTAACTCAGTGTTGGGATAATGTGACTGAGTGGGATATTGGATCATGGTGCTGACAGCCTGATTTCCTAGTGGGACAGCACTATAAAGTCACCTTGAGTGCGCACTGCCACAACTCGGTACCCATTCTGATATGACCTTAAGATTTGCCAGGACGTAACACTCCCAACAACCAACCACCGGACAACTACAACTTATTAACCAACACCACTCATAACTTCCCCCTCTCCACCACTCACCACCACCCTGTGTGTGTGTGTGCGTGTGTGTGTGTGTGCGGGCGTGTGCGCGCGGCGCCCCACCACGTGGTCGCGGCCTCACGGGGCCTGTACGCAGGCGGCTCGGGGAGCAGTAGGAGCGGGCCCCACCTCTTACCTAGAGGCGGGCGGGTGGGCGGGGATGGACGCCGAGGTGGGTGGAGGGGGGGGGGAGGGGGTGAGAGGTAGGCACCGGTGGGAGAGGGCGGGGACGCGGCCAGGCGGGGCGGGGCGGGCGGAGCGGGGCGGGGGAGGGGGGGGGGGGGGAGACAGGACGCGGCCGAACGATGGGCAGAGGGGCCGTGGGGGGAAGGGATGTGGGGGGAGGGGGATGAGGGGGACAAGTTGGGGTTGGAGAAAGAGGGTTAGTACTGCGAAGGTGTGTGTGTGTGTGTGCGCACGCGTGGGTGGATGTGGAGGAGGGAGGTTGGCTTTGGCGGTAGAGATTGTGTGTGTAAGTGTGTGTGTGTAGGGTAGGAGAGATCGGTTGGTTGGTTGTTGGAGTGTTACGTCCTGGCAACATCTAAGGTCATGTTAGGACAGGCACTGACTTGGGACAGTGCGCACTCATGGCGACTCTATAGTGCTTCTCCACTGGGAAATCAGACTGCGAGCACCATGACCCGAATATCCCATTCAGTCACATTATCATGACACTGAACTAACCAGTCCTTGCCCTGTCCTAATAATGCCGAGCGCCAGGTTAGGAAGTGACAAGTAACAATTTTTATATGTCATTGGTTTGACTCGACCGGGAACCAAACTCCCGAACTCCCATAAAGTCGCCATGAGTGCGTACTGTCACAAGTCGGAACCCATGCTGATATGCCCTTAGATGTTGCCAGGACGTAAAACTCCAAAAGTGTGTGTGTGTGTGTGGAGGGGCGGGGCTGTGCAAGTCGCGGTGTGCGCCGACGCGCGGTGTGGCCGCTTCCTACAGGAAGTAGCGATGTACTTGTACATTCTTTGCTGCGTGTGAGCTCGAAGTCCTGCAAAGGGACCGGGGAGAGCTGGGAAACTTGGGGAGAGCTGGGAGACTTGGGGGGACTTGGGTAGCCTTGGGGAGAGCTGGGATACATGGGGAGACTTGGGGAGAGCTGGGAGGCATTGGGGAGACCTGGATAGACCTCGGGAGAGCTGGGAGGCCTGGGGACACTTGGGGAGACTTGGGTAGCCTTGTGGAGAGCTGGGAGATATGGAGAGACTTGGGGAGACCTGGGGAGAGCTGGGAGGCCTGAGGAGACCTGGATAGCCTTAGGGAGACCTGGGGAGACTTGGATAGACTTGGGGAGAGCTGAGACATGGGGAGACTTGGATAGACTTGGGAAGAGCTGAGACATGGGGAGACTTGGATAGAGCTGAGACATGGGGAGACTTGGATAGACTTGGGGAGAGGTGAGACATGGGGTGACTTGGATAGACTTGGGAAGAGCTGAGAGACATGGGGAGACTTGTAAAAACTTAGATAGACCTCGGGAGAGATGGGAGACTTGGGGAGAGCTGGGAGGCCTGGGGAGACTTGGATAACCTTAGGGAGACCTGGGGAGACTGGGATAGACTTGCGGAGAGCTGAGACCTGGGGAGACTTGTGAAAACTTAGATAGACCTGGGGAGAGATGGGGGACTTGGATAGACCACCACACCACACCACCACACCACACACCACCACACACCACCAAACACCACCAAACACCCAACTGTTCAACTCAACAGGCTGGATATACTTCAGCGAGTTGGTTGAAATGTATTCAGGTTTGCGTGTGTTTTTTGTGTGTGTTTTGTTTGACCTGTTTGAGGGGAGACGGTTTCGATTACTTGAGGGTTCCTCTCATCTAGCCAGGGTGGTGTGTCAGGTGGTCTAGTCTCCCTGAATCTACTCAGGGGGAATATTGAAGTGGTGTCTCAGGGGGTCTAGTCTCCCTGAATCTACTCAGGGGGAATATTGAAGTGGTGTATCAGGGGGTCGAGTCTCCCTGAATCTACTCAGGGGGGATATTGAAGGGGTGTCAGGGGGTCTAGTCTGCCTCAATCTACTCAGGGGGGATATTGAAGTGGTGTGTCAGGGGGGTCTAGTCTCCCTGAATCTACTCAGGGAGGAATATTGAAGTGGTGTGTCAGGGGGTCTAGTCTCCGTGAATCTACTCAGGGGGGATATTGAAGTGGTGTGTCAGGGGGTCTAGTCTCCCTGAATCTACTCAGGGGGGATATTGAAGTGGTGTGTCAGGGGGTCTAGTCTCCCTGAATCTACTCAGGGGGGTATTGAAGTGGTGTGTCAGGGGGTCTAGTCTCCCTGAATCTACTCAGGGGGGATATTGAGTGGTGTGCCAGTTCCATCCCATCAATCTACTAGGGATTGATATTGAAGTGGTGTGTCAGGGGGTCAGTCTCCGTGAATCTACTCAGGGGGGATATTGAAGTGGTGTGTCAGGGGGTCTAGTCTGCCTGAATCTACTCAGGGGGAATATTGAAGTGTTGTCAGGGGATCTAGTCTCCCTGAATCTACTCAGGGGGAATATTGAAGTGGTGTGTCAGGGGGTCTAGTCTCCCTGAATCTACTCAGGGGGAAGACGGTGTGTCAGGGGGTCTAGTCTCCCTGAATCTACTCAGGGGGATAGTGAGATTGGTGGGTTTTTGCTGTTTTTTGCTCTTCTGTTTTTTGTTCTGTTTTTCCGGTGTGGTGTTTAGGGGTTGTGTCCCTGTTCTACTCGGGGATATAGTTGGTGGTTTTTTTTTTTTTTTATTTTTCTTTTTTGTTTCTTTTTGGGTTTTTTGGGGGGAGGCGGGGAGTTAGGTGCACGGTTTCGCTGGTGGGAGCCGAGCCCGAGGCAGTGTGAAGTGTGAACTGGTGCAGTGTGCCCCCATGGTGTGTGTCTGGCATGTGTGTAAGATGTGTGAGGTGTGTGAATGGTGTGTGCATACACAGTGCACATATAGTGAGTGTGAATGGTGTGTGTGTATACAGTGCACATATAGTGAGTGTGAATGGTGTGTGTATACAGTGCACATATAGTGAGTGTGAATGGTGTGTATACAGTGCACATATAGTGAGTGTGAATGGTGTGCATATACAGTGCACATATAGTGAGTGTGAATGGTGTGTGTATACAGTGCACATATAGTGAGTGTGAATGGTGTGTGCATATACAGTGCACATATAGTGAGTGTGAATGGTGTGTGTATACAGTGCACATATAGTGAGTGTGAATGGTGTGTGTATACAGTGCACATATAGTGAGTGTGAATGGTGTGTGTATACAGTGCACATATAGTGAGTGTGAATGGTGTGTGTATATACAGTGCACATATAGTGAGTGTGAATGGTGTGTGTATACAGTGCACATATAGTGAGTGTGAATGGTGTGTGTATATACAGTGCACATATAGTGAGTGTGAATGGTGTGTGCATATACAGTGCACATATAGTGAGTGTGAATGGTGTATGTATACAGTGCACATATAGTGAGTGTGAATGGTGTGTGCATACAGTGCACATATAGTGAGTGTGAATGGTGTGTGCATATACAGTGCACATATAGTGAGTGTGAATGGTGTGTTAAGCACATATGAGTGAATGGTGTGTGTGTATACAGTGCACATATAGTGAGTGTGAATGGTGTGTGTATACAGGCACTATAGTGAGTGTGAATGGTGTGTGTATCATGCACATATAGTGAGTGGAATGTGTGTGTGTATACAGTGCACATATAGTGAGTGTGAATGGTGTGTGTATACAGTGCACATATAGTGAGTGGAATGGTGTGTGTGTATACAGTGCACATATAGTGAGTGTGAATGGTGTGTGTTATACAGTGCACATATAGTGAGTGTGAATGGTGTGTGTATACAGTGCACATATAGTGAGTGTGAATGGTGTGTGTATACAGTGCACATATAGTGAGTGTGAATGGTGTGTGTATACAGTGCACATATAGTGAGTGTGAATGGTGTGTGTATACAGTGCACATATAGTGAGTGTGAATGGTGTGTGTGTATACAGTGCACATATAGTGAGTGTGAATGGTGTGTGCATATACAGTGCACATATAGTGAGTGTGAATGGTGTGTGTATACAGTGCACATATAGTGAGTGTGAATGGTGTGTGTATACAGTGCACATATAGTGAGTGTGAATGGTGTGTGTGTATACAGTGCACATATAGTGAGTGTGAATGGTGTGTGTATACAGTGCACATATAGTGAGTGTGAATGGTGTGTGTATACAGTGCACATATAGTGAGTGTGAATGGTGTGTGTATACAGTGCACATATAGTGAGTGTGAATGGTGTGTTTATACAGTGCACATATAGTGAGTGTGAATGGTGTG
>CM059199.1:68873721-68949597 GCA_030323885.1 Branchipolynoe longqiensis | reverse complement strand
GTGGTGTGCACACCGTCGTGAGCCCACGCACGTCTGCAGCCTGTCCGGCCCGCATACCACCGATTGGATGCTCAGAAGCAGATTACGGATCCGAGATCCCATCGTGATAACACGTGCACCGCGATCAGCGCCTGCACCTAATTGAATTTACTCAAAAACCACATCCTTGGTTTAACAAAAAAAATTCTGACTGGGCTCGATCGTCACTGCCGCACACTAACCTAGAGTACATATATGGAGAGGCATGTGAACAACCACCTCTAAACAATAAAATAACATCCCGTCGCCATCTTCCCTCGGCGTTCCCATTTCTTTCTTCAGGGCCCTCCCACACATACTCTCTGCACATCTATTGAATCCATCCACACCGGACTCCTCCCTCGACACATCGCCGGTTTCGATCCTGACACTCGAGGCACCTCGTCAGGCTCAGTCAGCGCCGATGGGTCAGGTGGCCGCTAAGACCTTCCCATGGCTATATCCTCGCCAGTTTCATGCAAGCAGGAATCAGAGAGGCACATAAAGTTTAATTAATCCTCTCCCCCTTACTTTGCTACTGCGGGTTATTTGCAAGCAGGAATCCGAGGAAAGACCAATTGCTATAATTAGCTTCCCCCCCTATACTTGTATTCTAACTAGCAGGGATCCGAGAGGCACCTAATGTCTAATTAAATCCTCCCCCCCTTACTTGTTCATTGTGGGTTGGGCGGGGAGCCTAATTTTCCCGTTATTCCCAAATTCCCCGAGCACTACCAGGATCTCGAGTCAGCTACCCGTCGCCAGACCGAAAGGCTTGGGAAGGGCTAGGAGTAGGTGACTAGAAATCCTTGATGGCAAGCCCCAGCGGTTCCGAGCGACTCTCACTCCTGTCAATTACACCTCGGTCAATTCCGACTGGTTACTTTTAGCGAATGAGGTCATTACCTTTGTCTTAAATTTTCTACAACGTCCCTGCTCATCCCCCCAATTTGGTTTTGACACGCGGGAAGTGCATACAATATGTGGAATAACACCACCCCTAGTAGACAGCTCGAAACATTATTACACCTACGCTAACTACCACAACCCCTGCTCCGCCCCAACTGTTTTATGGTTTCAGACGCACCAGATGCATCACCTGCGCAATTCGCATAACCTTTACCAAAAACACTGGAAACACCTGTCAACGACCACACCACTTATACAGCGGCCCTGCTCCTCCACAACCTTTATGGTTCAGACGCACCGACACTGTACACACATGTTGGCAACCCTCCTACACCCTATATGGCAGCGCGGCCAGCTCCAACATCGAGCCCTGCGCCTTATACCGCACGATGGTGTCTCTATGGACTGGTAACGGGGAGGGAGAGGGCAGGGCTTTGGATTCACAGACCACCGCCTCCCTACACACCGGTACCATCCCTTGTCTCTTCCTTGGGCATCTACATCTGGTACAACGAGCTTGGCATCTGTAATAAAAATACATCATACCACATAACACGATAATACCGGCGACTGCCAACAAACAATACCACAAAATACTGAAATGTTCAATACGGACGTAATCGTCCGGCACCTGTACTAGACCGTTCATTGACATCAGGGGAACCTGCAGCTCCGGCAGCCGCTCGAGCTGCTCCTTCATTACCCGGTGGAGAACAGCAGGGCATGAGACATTCAAGGCTGGGAGCTCCAGCCTTGGTGGCATCCGTTGTATGTTCACGGTCTCATGTTTCACAGTCAATGTTCGCAGAAGCCAACCTCTGCCCTCCACCAAACATGCCTCCGGCACCTGCAGCACTGTTGGGCCGGTGATCCTCTTGCTGACCTGAGGTTTTCCGGCACAACGAATTGTCACATCGATCCGAGGTTCATGGGGTGCAATGCTCACACCACCCATGCCCTCCACAGGTGCCACAAACGTGCAGACACAGTCTTTTATCCTTCGGATCCGCAGCTTGCATCTCCCCCGTACCGTCACAGCGCCGCTTCTGCATCTTAGTCATTTCCAAGCAATACACACCTGCAAGCGGCCCATGCTAGCTTCAGGATAAACCGCCTTCCTTCTCGTCTTACCCGCACCAACAATTTTCCCACTCACGCCGTAATTTCGTCGCGATCTCCGCAGATACTCAAGGGTATCCACATACGCTCCTGACTCACCATCTGTAGTCCCAGGCGGAAGGCGATCGACGCGTCCGGACCCCACACCGGTTCTACCCTTGTGTGTTGGTAGTACCAATGCAGATCGAGACCGCGAAAGCCCGCATCCTTTGCCGCCTCTATTACAAGTGCCAGCTGCGCCGGCATCAGTAATACCTCCGTCAACATGCCGCGCTCCAGCTGCATCACCATCCGATGGTGCAATGCTCACTTTGATACGTAGTCGTCCACCACACTTTCCAACTCCTCCACTGCCAGCCTCACTCGCTGCAGCAGCGCTAAGTCATTGGAGACTGCCGTCATCTCCTCGGCTTCGTCCTGTGCTAAGGCTATCATTGATTCCACTACAGAAACATGCTCCGCTAATTGCAGCTGAATATTTCGTGTTCTATTCATAATGGAAAGCATGTGCTCTTGGTTATGCTTCAGGGCTTTCGTCTGCAAACTGTGGGTGGTAATAGCCTGCTGCACTTTGTTTAGTTGTGCCTGGCTTACCGTACCAAACAGCCATGATGCCGCCACCCCTACTGCATTAACCAGTCCCCTCTTAGGCCGTTTAGTAGACACCTGCGGAACCTCCGCAGGCTCTTGCCCTAACCTGGCCTGCAGGACACTGAGTTTCATTTCCCAATGATGAATATTAACATACCACTTGTTCATAGTCAATTTGTCCACATGGTCCTGCACTTGTGAGACCCAGTGCTCCACTGGTGGTCGGTTTAGGGGTGTGATCAGTACCACCACCTGCCACACAGCAGACACTGTCCTCACTTCTCCTTGGCCCCTAACTAGGACACCATCTTTCTTAAAGAGGTCGGTGCTGCTGCACAGAGGCAGGCAGCACCAGATGATGCCTATGTGCCAGTACAATGACCACATGGTAGAAATCGACTTGAATATAAATTTGTAGTTTCTGGATGATATCCCTCGAGGAGATCGTGTCCCGCAGCACTATGTGACAGTGAGGCCGGACAGATCCTGATATCAGTCCTAACTGCTATATTCGACGAACACTTACGTGGTATCCTTTTGAAAAATCAGAAACTGCTGCAATCGACTGGACAACTCCTGAATGCAAACCAATTGCACCCCGGAGGTTCCCGAAGCAATAAAACTCAACTTCCATCTAAAAACAAGCCTTAGCTCCCAGGACGAGCACTCTATGAATCTTCAAAACTATTGTACTTTTTTGATTGCTTGGTGGTATTTCCTATCACACCGATCACCGCTTTGTTCAGTTCAAGTCCTGCGTCACCCTCCGACGTGTACGGTCCTGTGCACTAGCGAACACTCTCCACCTTCCGAACAACGTCTGGATGACCCTTCACAAAATCAATGATATTTGTTCGCACTAATCGGTCGCGGTCGGCGCTGTGCGCTGCTACCGCACTGCGTCGTCTTCAAGCATGCAGGTTCCAGTGCACTAGAGGACAAGTCGTAGCCTCCCGAACCTTATCGTCACTGAATGTTTTTGTCACAAAAAATTATTTTGGGCGATTCTTGGTGCTTTCCTCCGTGCGGACACTTCGTGGCCTATATCAAGTCCTTTTTAGCTTTGATGTGTACACGCACTACCACACATGGAGGTCAGTCACTTAACCTCCCGAACACATACAGTCTACTATTTCCTCCTGGAACCTCCACAGAAAGCCTCCACACAAGCAATGCAGGCGCGTTTGGCTAACTGTTGTTCCTGTGGGTCCGGGATGGCTTCCCTCAGCCGAGTCTTTTCTCGGGTGTGAGGATGCAACACTCGGATGTTGTAGCTCTCAGGGCTTGCTGGAGGTGGTGGGGGGTGTTCGACCGCACCAGTAACTGTCCATCGATATCCCAACTCACGCGTCGCGTCAGGTGAGGTATTCAGCTGGGTCGTGTGAGGCGAAGTGTTCCGCCGGGTCGTGTGAGGCGAAGTGTTCAGCCGGGTCATGTGAGGTGAAGTGTTCAGCCGGGTCGTGTGAGTGGCGGGTGGGTTGTGGCAGGTTGCCTCGGTTGCGTCCCGCCTGGTTACCATAGGTTCGGGCCCGTCCTGCCTCACCACCTGCCTGGGTTGCTGGGGGACAAAAACAGGGCGAGACACACAAATACCGCTAGGTGCATTAGTCACTCCTTGATTGCATTCCACATTTACACCTCTAATCCCTTTCACCCCTTTGTCACTTGCACTATTGTTCCCATTGTGTCCTGTGTTCTCTGGCCTCCCATGTTCCCCTTGTAGCTGTGACTTGTTACTGCGTGTCACCATTGTATGTGTGCTTAACCACCCCGCCTTTGTGTTTCTTTGCCCATGGGTTAATCTAGAAGTGATTAATTCCCCTTTTCTTTCCCTATCAGCCAATTTCACCTGATCTCCCTTTACAACTCTTTTTCTATTTTCTGGGCCCCCCACAGTATCAGCCCTGCTAATTTCTCTGGCTGTATTATTTGGATGTCTGCCCAATTGTAAATAAGCTGGTGAAATATAGTAGACTACCCCTGCCATACTAGCACATGTATCTTCTGTACCCAACCACCTGTGCTCCTCACCATTCAGGGTAATGCTCCTATCCGTGTAGGACAGAACGGCATCGCACTGCTGCATGACATCCGTCCCTATCAGGATATCATGCTCCAATTCTCCTACTACACAAAGCTCACACTCAGCTCCCCCCAGGGTGACCTTCCCCACTCCCCTTGTAGGAATCAAATGTCCTGAAAGTGATCGAAGCTTCAACCCTTGCCTGAGCTTACCTCTGGCATATCCTCTCAATTTGAGAGCATCGTATACCTTACTTTTAATCATACTTTAATTTACGTTATTTTAACATTAAATACGTTAATTTAATGCGAAATACGTTATTTTACCGAGAAATACGTTATTTTAACGCGAAATACGGTATTTTAACGCAAAATACGGTATTCTAACGCAAACTACGTTAATTTAACGGGAAATACGTTATCTTAACGCGAAATACGTTATTCTAACATTAAATACGTTAATTTAACGCGAAATACGTTATCTTAACGCGAATCGGACAAGAACTGACTGAGCGCCGAATTTAATAACATATAAATTTCGAATAGCCTCGTACACTGGTGTGGTTCTGGCGGCGACACGCGCACACTCCCAACTTCAACTATATATAAATTTATATTATTCTTTAACCCGAACCGTCGGCGCCGCGCACCACTACTACGGCCTTCCCGAATTTCAAACATATATCGGGGCAGAACCGGACGAAAAACGGACTCCACCCAATTTAATAATAAAAATATTAAAACATACTTTTATCAGTCTCCTACAGAACGCACTAGCCTCACACAGAACGTACTAGCCTCACACAGAACGTACTAGCCTCACACAGAACGTACTAGCAACCTAAGCTTTCTTATTTTTCTTCTCCCTTAATTTCTCATTATACATACATATACATCACACATATATCGACACACATTCTTTTTTGTTTTATGTATTGTGTGTGTGCTGGCAGTGAGCATGCCGTGTGGTTGTGATGATCCTTGTCTCCCTGTGTGTGCCTTTGTTACATACATACATGTATCCACAACATATATATCAACCTTCACACATTCCCCTTCACACACATCTCGACACACATGCATCAATTTCATTACAAATAGCGGTACACAGTGTCTCACCCCCATCTCGACGCCCCAGCGTCCCAACACAAGTGGTAACAGCACAAAACTGGACCCTACCTGACCATCGATGATGTGTGTCGTCATCACGGGTGTTCTCGTCGTCATCACGGAGTTCTTCTGTCGTCTGTCTGAGTTTCAGACACTTCGTTGTGGTCACCACTGTGATATTACTGGATGCCCGGCCACGTTTTGGACACCAGATAATATGACAAAACTCTCCCCTTCATATCTCTTATCTGTCAGCTCATTTAACCAATAATAAGGAAGAATGAAGACAAGTCACTCAGATAAACAGTGGGGAAGTTGTGCTTTATTAACACTGACTTCTGTCCACCTACCAGTGACCTATCATCCACTCCCCTTACCTTCTAGCCACACAAGATATCATTACCTCTTTAGCCTGTATAGAAAGCAGTGTACACAGCCCATGGGACAGGAGTCCTATGGCTGTGTTACACTCAATTGGAATATATGAATTTAGCCAGCATCAGACAGAGTGTCTGGGGTTCCTGCTCAAGAGTAGGTGTGTCTCACTCAAGAGCCAGGAGTAGAGTGATCTCTCTCCAGGGGGTCTGGAGCAGAGCCTAGAAAATATGATCTTGGTTTGAGGCTAGTGTGGTCAGAGGGCCAATGGGAAGTGGGTGACTGGGCAGTCCTCAGCCAGCCAATCAGGCACCTCCACAGTCTGGGTGGGTGGCACCCCCCCAGTAGGGGTGGCTGTCACTCAACCAAGCTGCAGGTGGTGCCCTCTGTGTATATGCAGATTAGGCTGGTGGGCCCACCCAGTGGTCATGTAGGGACAGGTAGCTGCAAACAGTTACAATAGATCTCTGTTAAAATGGTCTTTTACTCTTTATGGATGCATAGAGAACATTTCAACAATCATGTACTGCCTCTTATATAGGAACATCTCTTCATTAATCTCAGGCATAATATATGAACATATATTTCACACAGCTTATATCATGTCATAATGGGAGTGGGATATTATTACTTTTAGTTTATATAACATCGTCCCCACTCCGTCGCCCAAGACTAATAATGCTCTCTGCCAATATATAACTCTTAACCGAAAATCCGTATATTTTTACACCAGCTTCCCAACACTATGTCGTCGCTTAGCAGCCCTGTCAACGGGCTGTAGGCTTTGTTGTTTGTTTGTTGTTGTTTTACATCCTGGCAACATCTAAGGTCATATCAGGACGGGTACCGACTTGTGACAGTGCGCATTCATGGTGACTTTATAGTGCTGCCCCACTGGGAAATCAGGCCTCCAGCACCATGACCTAATATCCTACTCAATTACATTATCCTGACACTGTGCAAACCAGTCCTTGCCCTATCTTAGTAGTGCCGAGTGCCTGGCTAGGAAGCGACAACTATACATTTGTAAGTCTTTGGTTTCGAACCCATGACCTCATGGTTTCGGATCCCCCGATCTCCTAAAACAGGGGACGGACTCCCAACTCATTCGGCCACCCTGAATGAGTATTCTGATTTGCTCAGTATCAGACTACTCATTATCCTGATACTGAGCAAACCAGATCTTGCCTTATCCTAGAAATACAGACCGCCAGGATACTCAGCGGCAAGTATCACTATTTGTTCCATCACTGAATGTCCTTAGATGCATGGAAAGCCAGCCAGCACTCTTAAAATTACATAGTCCGATGAATCGTTGCCTTATTATTTAGATAAATATATGAAGTTGACCATTATAATCTACTATTCATTAGTTTGGGGTAACTTTTGATGAAAAATGGATAACTTTTGGAGCAATATGAACTGAGAGAACCAAAAATAATTTCGACAAGATTGCCAAAAACTCCTGTAGCTATGACCCAGATTCCCATCTCACGATGGCCATGTGATATGGACTGACCTACTAATCCTGGAACCTGACTAAGCTACACATGGTACTTAGAATGAGGGCATGGGTAATGAGGTCAAGAGATTGACCGAATTTGTCAGTGGTGTCTCTGCTTAATGGCTTTCTCAAAGTAGGTGTCCAAGGGGTTGGCATCATAAATTCATTGCGTATTCTTTCAATGATGTCTCAAACTATTTGTTAATGCCCCAGTATGTCATCATCATCATCATCATCATCATGCTGTCGGTTGCGATGCGACAAAGACTGCTTTCATTACTTGACTGCCACTCCCCATTTAGCTCTCTGCTGTGAGAGTTGCGTCCATGAGTCAGTCTTAATGTCTCTCAGCTTCAGTTTTCTCTTGATGGTATCACATTTCATGGAAGCTGCCTGCAAAAGTGTTGAAGTGCTGCTGGCTTTTGCAAGTTACCAGCGGCACTCTCTCCGGGAGCAAATAGAGGTTTCACACCGGCAAGAACATGTCAAGACAGGCGCAAAACTATTTGTCCCTGCAGTGGCTGGTCGGGAGATGTTAGTTCCATACATCAACCGCCCTTAATGCTACCACAGTGACATGGTTTTCTGTTTAGGGTTTGCTCCCTTAGCCTTCGGTTCTGTCAAGAACCTGTACCACAAGGCAGTGGTTTACAACTCTGCAGGGCAGGGGCGTCAAACTCCCTGAGGTATTGCTATACCTGCAATACCTGCATACCCCAGTATGTAAGTCGGAGATATACGATCAAATATAGGTAAGTGTCTTGGTTTTGACAGAATTATGTTTCATCGGACCATCAAGAATGATAGTGGTTTCAGGCACACACATCATCATCATCATGCTGTCGGTCGCGATGCGACAAAGACTGCTTTCATTACTTGACTGCCGCTCTCTACTTAGCTCTCTGCTGTGAGAGTTGCGTCCATGAGTCGGTCTTAACGTCTCTCAGCTTCAGGTTTCTCTTGATGGTATCCCTGAACCGGAGACGGGGGCGCCCTCTCTTTCTGTAGCCAGAAGACAGTTGAGAATAGAGGATCTGCTTTGGTAGCCTGTCTGATGACATCCTCATGAGGTGTCCAGTCCACCGGAGATTCTTTTTGATCAGAAGATCTTCCATAGAGGGCAGCCCCATCCGTTCGAGTATTTCCTTATTCGTCACTTTGTCCTTCCAGGTTAGCCTCATGATTGAACGCAGATGTCGCATCATGAAGGCATGCAGCTTTTTCACCTGCTGTCTGTACACTGTCCAGGCCTCGGCTCCGTATAGTAGGGTGGATAGCACGATTGCGCGGTAGATCTTACCTTTGACCCGAATGGACACATGGTGGTTGTTCCAGAGTCTCTGGCGTAGTCGGCCGAAAGATGCGCTAGCCTTGGCCATCCTCCTCTGTATCTCAGCATCAATGCGTCCATCACTTGATATAGTGCTTCCGAGATAGGTGAATTCCGGAACAGAGTTCAGCTTGTTTCCGTCAACCATGATCTCCTCCTCTCGGGTTCTTGTAGAGTTGGGTAGTGGGCAACCAGTGCACTGTCATCTGCGAATAGTAGCTCTCTCACCAGTATCTGAGTAGTCTTGGTCTTCGCTCTGAAGTGTGCAACATTGAATAGTTCAGCGCTCTGTCTGGACTGTATATAGATGCCATCCCCCATCTAGCATTGCTGATAGGAAGATGGAGAAGAGCGTGGGGGCCAGTACACAACCTTGCTTGACCCCATTGGTAACCCCGAACGATTCCGAGACTTCCCCTCCAGCACTAACGTTCGCCATCATTCCTGGCAGACACAACAAAGCGGAAATCAAGCCAAGATTATTATCCCCCAGCAAATTTATGTTTACACATATATAAAAAAAATGCCCCCATGCTGTGAAAAAAAAACCAGAAATCCGCTTAAAAATGGGAAAATATCATCCCTGGACCATGCAAATTTACCGATTCGCCATACCGTCTGGTGAATCTGCTTCTTCTAGCACACATTTCTGTCCGCTCTTGGGCCTTTCAATGCTTCCTCCCCCCCCCCCCCCAACATTACCCCACTCCTTACCCTCGCCCCCACCCAAACACACACATAACCCATCTTCTCAGGTGGGTGACAACGTGTCACGTGACCAACACGAGTGATCAACACCCCAACAACCTCTGTGGAGGAGTGGTTAGAGTGTCTGACTTTTTTCTAGGTCAGAATCCTAATCTGAGGGTCGGCGGTTCGATTCCCCGTGCCCCCCAGCTCTGCCAATTTGGATTTCCACCGCACTTATTATCTAAAAGATTTAATACAATTTAGAAAAAGAATACGAATACAGCTTCGCACACCAATCCCAGCTGATATATTATTATATCGAACATTATGTTAGGATCAAGAATGCTTATTACTTTTGGGTTACACATTTGCGAGTTGCGGGTTCGATCCCTAGCTTCCCCCCTAGCTTCCCGTTAATTTCCCCCAGCTTCCCCCCAGGTTCTCTCAGCTTCCCCCCAGCTTGCCCTAGCTCTCCCTCCAGCTTCTCCTCAGCTTCCGCTAGCTTCCTGTCAACTCCCCCCCCCCCCAGCTTCCCCTAGCTTCCCATCAACTTCATCCAGCTTCCCCTCAGTTTCCCCCCAGCTTCCACCCTGAGCAGCTAGCAGGCCGCTTTATCACCGGACTTGGAACTGCTCGGAATAACTCAGATCCTCTCGGATCAGCTGAGGCGCTGGCAGGACGGGCTGTGGAACAGACCACGACAGCTCGCGAGTAGTTCGGGACAGCTCGGGAAAGCTCGGCGCAGGTGAGGATGGGGATAGGTGGCCGGGGGTCACCGATTTGGGACTTCGGAAGCCACGTGTTTCAGAGCTGCTCCCGCCCCCCCCCCCCACCCATCAACTTCACTTTCATCTTGATGACACGTGACACATTACGATGTTGGGCGGCAGCGATGCTTAGGACGGAGGGAGGGACGCTGACCTCAGGATGACCTCTGGGGGGAGGGGAGGGAAGGGGAAGGGGAGGGTGAGGGGAGGGGAGGGGGGGGAGGGGAGGGGAGGGGGAGAGAGAGGGGAGAGAGAGGGGAGAGAGAGGAGAGAGAGGAGAGAGGAGAAGGGAGACAACAGGAGACGAGAGGAGACGGGAGTAGAGACGAGAGCAGACGAGAGCAGACGGGAGGAGACGGGGGGAGACGGGAGGAGACGAGATGAGACGAGTGGGATGGGAGGAGAGAGGGTGCAGATAGGATGACGCAGTGGAGAGGAGAGGGAGGAGGGGGAGCGGGGAGGGGGGGGGGGGTTATCAGTTAGTTTTAGTCAACCAGTGTGCACGGCAACCACCACAGACGCACTCTCCACCTTCATCTCCCGCCCCGTCCACACACACACGCACACACACACACATGGGCGTCCCTGTCCACGCATGCGCACACGCGCAGTCGGCCGGCCCCAGCTCCTCCCGGCCGACGCCGGCTATTTTTGCACACAGCCGTTCCGTCGGAGCGCGCGCACATATATAGGGCAGGGCGCAAGTCGATCCGCCCCCCCCCCCCCACACACCCACCCACATCGCCCAGCGCCACAACCCAGCCAGTGGGGGGACCTGCCGCCGAGCGCACTGCACCGCCGCTCGAGCACGCCCTCCCGCGCCCTTCCCGGCTGGTTGAGTCGCTCGAACCGTGTGTAGTGCGCGCCACCTGATGCGCTCTCCACCACCGTCACCACCACCACCACCACCATCATCACCGACACTAGTATCACCACCACCACCACCACCACCACCACCACTACCATCACCATCACTATCACCTCCACCACCAACACTATCACTCCACCACAAATTTGGAGAGCTTGCAGTGTCCTCGCGTTCTCTGTGGCGGAGTGGTTAGAGTGTCTGACTTTTTTTCTAGGTCAGACTCCTAATCTGAGGGTCGGCGGTTTGATTCCCCGTGCCCCCAGCTCTGCCAATTTGGATTTCCACCTCTGTGTATAACTTACAGCGTCATCAAAGGCCGGTTGCTCTCATACTATGTCTATGTGGTGTGGGAGGTTAAAAATCCCTTGGGTCGGTAAAAGTGTAGGCTCGGGCTTTCTATTGACCAGCAGTGGAGTGGGGAAGACCAGTCGTCTGTGACTGGGATTTCCCCTGCTTGGGACAACTAATGTACCAAAAAAAAAAAAGAGACAAATAAGTGTTCACACTTCCTGTCTACCATTCGCTATATCGCTATATAAAAGGTAATATCAGGACGTGTGCCGACTTGTGACAGTGCGCACTCATGGCAACTTTATAGTGCTGCCTCACTGGGAAATGAGGCCACCTACATCATGACCATATATCCCACCCAGTCACATTATCCTGACACTGAGCCAAATCGTCCTTGCCCGAGCCTAATAATGGTGGGTGCCTGGCCCGGAAGTGACAAGTATCCATTTTTTAAGTCATTGGTTTGACTCAAAACGGGAGACAGACGCTCAACTTTTTCAGCTATCCCGTCTGGTCGCTGAGGAGCGAAAAGCGAGGTTTAAGAATTTGATACTTTCAAAAGCAAAAGTGTAGCAGTTGTCCAGATCATCAACCGAGTTAATAGTCTCGAAATTGTGCGTGGAGTGAACCCTCACAGAAGAAGCTGGGTAATAATGGTGTGGCTCAATTGGCTACACTTACAGTCACTACAGCTCATATATTGCCCCCACCTCTGCCAATTTGGTTTCCACCACTGTGTATAACTTACAGCGTCATCAAAGGCCAGTTACCCTCATACCATGTCTATGTGTTGTGGGAGGTTAAAAACCCCTTGGGTCGGTAAAAGTGCAGGCTCGGGCTTTCTATCGACAAATTGTCTAATGGTGAAAACAAGTCTATTCAGACTTATCCATGATAGGCAGTATAAATCTTCAAGAAGAATGATATGGCTTGCATGCACCTATTTGTAAAGCAGACTCCGAGAGGCGCATAGCACAAGTCGAAGCAGCATATGCAATCACATGAGGTGATATCTCAGGCACACTGCCAAGCTTCAAACCAGAAGCTACTTTCCAGGTATTTTTGTTGTTGTTTTGTCCGAACAGCGGGAGAAAAGTTTCCTCGTGTCTGCAGTGCTAACTAACTTCAGCAGAAAATCAAACTGTTCAAACTATCGATTTAAAGCGAGTCAAGTGGTATGCGAATAATCCCTGAGGGTCAACCTTTATAATCTACCTTACTTCAGTTTGAAATAACCTTTATTTTAACCACTTTCGAGATATTTGAACTGCATACAGTTGAATTGTCAGCAATAACATGTTGTATTAATTGCCTCAGTGTTCCATTCTATGCAGCAACAAATGCTTAATAAGTGTACCAGTATCTAAGTTGGATATATAGGATCAAATCTAGATACTGTCTGTTCAGAAAATTTGATCCTTTTTGAAATTGGTCCTAATTATTGATTCAGCAGGGTAAATTTCAATCACGGACAATAGATGCCGCCAGTTAAGCTGGAAAGTACCCGACTAGAGTGGTTCCAGATTCTGCCAATAGATGTCACTAGCTTAACTGGTGGGGTTTAATGCATGTGAAGAGATACAATATAGTTGTCTTTAAAAAAAAAGAAGAATTACAAGGATAAGAGCTTGATGCCTGTTGTGATATGAATATCTGAATATAATCAAGCATTTTATTATTTTTCAAAGCATTCTTTACGGAGATATAGCATTTGAAATAATAGGCAGTAAGGGAAACGACGCGACTAGAGTGGTTCCAGATTCTGCCGATAGATGCCACTAGCTTTACTGGCGGGGTATATTGGTCTTCCTCACTCCACTGCTCCTTGCCCTATCCCAATAATGCTAAACACCAGGCGAGGTAGCGAGAATATTTCAATTTGTAACTCATTGGTTTGACTCAGACAGGGTTTGAACCCAGGGTTAGAATACCATGACTAGCAGCTTTAATTTCAAGTTTGATAATTTACTAAGTCTTTCTTGCCCCCTTACTGCAATTTCTGATACATACACAATGGCATTATTATATTATTATATTATTATATTCAGACAAGAGAACCTATCTCAGTCCTTGGCTATTAATAAAGTATTATTATTATTATTATTATTATTATTATATATTAGTTTTACTGTTGTTACCATTATCATTATTATTATCATTGTTATAATTATTATCATTATCATTAGAATCACTATTATCATTATCACCATTATCATCCTAATGATTGTTATCATCATTATTACCATCGTTATTGTCATCATGATTATCATGATTATCATCATCGTTATTATCATCACCACGATTGTCATCATTATTAACATCATCATCAGTATGATCATCGTCACTATTATCGTTGTTTGGTGTGGCCAGCCTCGAATGGACAACAGGAACCAGGTGTAGAGTTAGCTGGGTTTGGCAGTCTGTACAAATAATTGCGTAAGTAACCTGTGAGCAAAGACCAGTGCCTGGGTGAAGACAAAAGAGCTTATTCTGATGGGGGAAAATGGGTCTGATGGGGACAAAATGGCCACCTATTTGTTTAAATCTATCAAAACCAGCAATTCTCAGTAGATACAAAATAACCCCTTTTGTCCATTCAGGGAGAGTTTTCCTTAGTGTTCTTTTTTGTCTTGTTTTGGGGGGGGGGGGGTTTAAAGCCAAGCGACTATGTGGTTGGTTTTTGTTTGTTTTGTTGTTTTACATCCTAGCAACATCTAAGGTCATATCAGGACAGGCACTGACTTGTGACAGTGCACACATATGGTGACTTTATAGTTCTGCCCTACTGGGAGATCTGGTCAGTGGCACCATGACCCAATATCCCACACGATCACATTATCCTGACACTCAGCCAACCTGTCCTCGCCCTATCCTATTAATGCTGAGTGCCAGGCTAGGTATCAAGTATCAATTTTGTACGTCATTGGTTTGACTCAGCTGTGATTCAAACTCCCAGCCTTTTGCACGGGAAGCCTGCGCTCTACTGATTCGGCCACCAAGTCTGGTACGGTTGATTGTTGGAGTTTTACATCCTGGCAACATCTAAGATCATATCAGGAGAGGTACCGACTTGCGATAGTGCACATTCAGGGTGACTTTATAGTGCTGCCCCAATGGGAGAACAGGCAGCTGGCACCATGACCTAATATCCCACACAGTCACATTATTCTGATACTGTGCTAACAACTCCCTGTCCTATCCTATTAATGCCAAATGCCAGGCTAGGTAGCGACAAGTATAACTTTTTACGTCACTGGTTTGACTCTACCAAAACGGGAGATGGACTCTCAACTCATTTGGCCATCCCATCTGGTCCCTCCGGTAAAGGCCCTGTCACACTATGCCATATTGCATCAGAGTATCATCACATGACATACGCTGTCATATGGCGGGAACTTTGAACATGCTCAAAAATACTTCTTATGCCAAACTTACCCATAACTTATCTCAGCGCACACCAGTGGGCTGTTAACGAATACTTCTTATGCCAAACTTACCCATAACTTATCTCAGCGCACACCAGTGGGCTGTTAACGAATACTACTTATGCCAAACTTACCCATAACTTATCTCAGTGCACACCAGTGGGCTGTTAACGAATACTACTTATGCCAAACTTACCCATAACTTATCTCAGCGCACACCAGCGGGCTGTTAACGAATACTACTTATGCCAAACGTACCCATAACTTGTCTCAGTGTACACCACCGTACACCACCGTACACCATCGTACACCAGCGTACAGCAACATACGCCAACGTGTTGCCGCAAATTCACATACAACGGCATATGCTGATGCAATACGGCATAGTGTGACAGGGCCTTAAGGTGGGGGTTGGTAAATTGGGGGCGGAGCTGGGGATAGGGGTGATAAGTTGGGGGTGGAGGTGGGGGTGGTGTAGGTGCGCATACCTTGGCACTTACTCAGTAGTTACCCTTTACATACATGGAGGGAGATGAGACACTTAATATATCTCCATCGGAAGTGGAACATGGGCATGTTTTGGGGGTTTCTGTCCACAGAACAACCAACCGTGGTTTCCCCATCCAATAATGCAGTTAAAAAGAGTTATCACCTTTTGAGACAGGCTCATATATAATATACATTATATTTATTATTTATATATAGGTATATATTGATTATAGATAGTATATTTAAATAACATATTTAAGATATATAAAATATAAAATAACATTATATAGTATACATGGACTATATATTTGAAATATTATACAGATTAACATATATATATATGTTAATCTGTATATATGTGTTAATCTGTATAATATTTTAAATATATAGTCCATGTATACTATATAATGTTATTTTATATTTTATATATTTTATCTAAAAATAACATCTATAATCAAATAAATATATATTATCCTTATAATACATGATATATATTATATATAATATATGATATTATAATATATAATGCATTATACAAATTATACATATAATATTATATATTACTGAGAATACAAAATGTAGAACATTTGCCACAAAATATCTGTGAGTTACTGGTTTGTGATTGGCTGGAGCATGCAATCATCCAAGGAGAGGTTCCATCCCAGCCTTCACACGAAGTGCCTCCAAGGGAAAGCGGTTGAATCTCAGCTGTCACTTTACTCAGCGGGAAGTATGATATCGATGTTACAAACAACACAGTTTCGCGCGTAAACGACTGGCAAACAAAGCTCCTGCAACTGCATACATAATACATGCAAACACCTCTGGTAGGGCCAGTTATCAACACAACTAGGCGGATTGCGCTAACTGACTATATAGTCTGACAATATGGCATCCTTAGAGTCATAGCCGGTTTATAAATATGTATATACATATACCATCTCATAAACTTGATACAAAAAAAGTCATGTTTGCGGGGGAAACTAGGTCATATAATGGTCATATAATCTATCAGGGTATGCAGGTATTGCAATACCTCAGGGAGTTTGATGCCCCTGCCCTGCAGAGTTGTAAACCACTGCCTTGTGGTACAGGTTCTTGACAGAACCGAAGGCTAAGAGAGCAAACCCTAATCAGAAAACCATGTCACTGTGGCAGCATTAAGGGGGGTTGATGTATGGAACTCCCAACATCTCCCGACCAGCCACTGCAGGGACAAATAGTTTGCGCCTGTCTGGACATGTTCTTGCCGGTGTGAAACCTCTATTTGCTCCCCGAGAGAGTGCCACTGGTAACTTGCAAAAGCCAGCAGCACTTCAACACTTTTGCAGGCAGCATTCATGAAATGTTAAACCTGAAGCTGAGAGACATTAAGACCGACTCATGGACATCGCTCTCACAGCAGAGAGCTAAATGGAGAGCGGCAGTCAAGTAATGAAAGCAGTCTTTGTCACATCGCAACCGAGAGCATGATGATGATGACATATACCATACATAAATAAATCACCGGCTATAGGCACTTGTACCAATGCAGGTGTCTGTGTCTTTTGCAACCTGGTGAGCCGGCTTGTATGTATGCAGTGTCTGCTCATACGGAGCTGCTCTCTCTGCACTCCGCAGTCAGAAAGCTACTCAGTCTGCGCTTCACAGATGAAATTGTGTACAGGTGGTGGCCACTTTGCCTTACTTCACTTTACCAGCGCCTGGCTCACTACAAACAAGCGCAACAGGCAGAGGCTTACAAAGCCAGTCAGTGAACAGCCAAACTGTGATGGAAAAATTGGTATTTGGCATCAACTTTTTGGAATATACCATAATCAATGTATCATTGGAATATACCATAATCAGTTCATGATTATCAATACACTAAAATCAATACACCATAATCAATACACCATTAGCAATACACCATTATAAATACACCATAATCAATTCACCATTATCAATATACCCTTATCAATAGACCATTATCAATATACCATCATCAATAGACCATTATCAAGACACCATTATCAATATACCTTTATCAAGACATATTATCAATACACCATTATCAGTAACCATTATCAATAACATTATCAATAAACCATTATCAACAGACTATAATGAATGCACCATAACCAATAGACCATTATCAATATACCATTATCAATATACCATAATCAATATGCCATTATCAATAGACCATTATCAATATACCATAATCAATACACCATTATCAATATACCATTATCAATACGCCATTATCAATACACCATAATCAATATATCATGATCAAAAGATATGATTTTACATGGATATAGGCATAGATCAATAGACATACATGACTAGGCAGACAGTGTGGGTGGAGTATATTTGCACACCTTCTGAATTCATGCAATAGATTGTACTATATTGGTGACACATGCTATAAAATATCACCAGGCCAAATGGCACTCGTACCATGTTGAATCACCAAAACATAGTTCCCTAGCAAATAGCAAAATAGCCTGGTGCATCGACAATAATAACAATAAAGAACGTTATCATCCATACTTGCACTGTTGCAGGCATCACAGTAGTGGGAAGCGAGTTCAGATGGGTCTCAGCCTTTGGCTTCATCCAGCCCATTTGATTATAGACAAGTACGGAAAGACAGGAATAAAAACAAAAAAAAGATAGAGATATGCAAAGACAGAAAGACAGAGATAGAGAAAAATGGAAAAATAGAGAGACACTCAGTGAAAATAGGCCATGGAACTATTTGCCGAAGCGGTTTTGAGAGCCGCTGCTCGTGAGCAGCCTGCAAGCTACTCAGATGCAGGTGTTTTCTCTTCCAGGTGTTTTCCGTGCAATCTCAGGTCATTCACGTTAATAACTTCGGAGCCCTTCCCGTTGTTGTCTCAGCAAGTCGGCACTGCACCATCATCCAGTAATGCTCTTTACTAAAAAATACCATTTTCAAGTGCATTCCCACATGCAGGTGGCGCCGCCGGGTCAGAAAAGGGAACTAGAATAAGGGGCTACACTAGTTGTTTGCAATAATGTATGTAGGCAATGCAGCACAGAATAGATGGGATTTTTTTACTATCCACATAATGCAATCTTATAGTTAGTTATATTGCATAGTTTGGTTCCCGGTCGAGTCAAACCAATCACGTTAAAATAGATATTTGTCGCTTCCTAGCCTGGCGCTCGCCATTATTAGGATATGGTAAGGACTGGTTTTGCTCAGTGTCAGGATAATGTGACTGAGGGGGATATTGGGTCATGGTGCCGGTGGCGTGATTTTGCAGAGTGACAGCACTAAAATGTTGCCATGATTGTGCACTGTCACAAGTCAGTACCCGTCCTGATATGACCTTAGATGTTACTAGGACAACAACGAAGAAAGAAAAAACAAAACAATATGGCACATAAATAAATAGTCAGCATATCGCAAGTATGGAATCACTGTCGATTGACAATTACTAGCTGATAACATGTGGACCTCCTTTAATTGTCACATATTACACAATATGGTGCCACTTGTTCCGACCTAAGTTTGATATACAGTTGTTTTTTGTTGGTAAATATGTTTATTCTGCTGAATAAGTCTTTTGTCAGTGCCGAAGGACTGGTCTTCCAGCCATTTTTCAATTCAGGGTTATTTACACAAAAGGTATATAGAATAAGGTTACAATACCTGTTGAATACACAATTTGCACCATGTAACACAATGAAATTCTGAAACCCAAAAGTTCCATAGCAATATGGTAACAGTAGTGTCATATAACTAGATCAATATTAGTCAGATCAATGTGAGTATTTACATAGTATTTAGAATGTAAGCAGAAGTTATCTTCTGTATTCAGTTGGTAAAATTGTAGTAAGCTTTAATGTTCAGTTTTTTTGTTCAAGTGTTTTCAGTGCTAATGCACTGGTCTTCCAGCCCTAATCACAATTGCCTCTACACAGTAAACAAATTGCAGTTAGGCAAGCGGTATATAAATGTTGGTTTGTTAGGAATATTCTAGTGTAACTCTAGTGTAGTTAATTATGTTGTTGGGGTGGGGTTGTTAATAATACACTGGACCAGCTGTGACCAGTGATGCAGCGGGACCAATCCGTGTGCATTTAGGTCTTAAATTTTACATTACCTTCGCTAATATGGACTACTGTGTCCCAAACATCCAATGTCAGATTACAAAGATTGTTTAAATAAACACTTTTAACTCCAAGGGCAATCAAATGAATGACAGAAATCTGTTCCATGTATGTTTCAGTCAGATACTAGGATTTTCAATTTAAACTGGGGTTGAATTAACGTGGGCTGAATGTAGTCATCGTCTAATTATGGGGCAGACGCAGGGTTAAACATCAAAATAGGTTTGTTTGTTAGGTGGCTTATGTCCTAGTAACATCCAAGGGCATATGAGGATAGGTATCGGCTTGCAACAGCATACACTCATGGCAACCTAATAGTGCTGCCCTATTGGGAGACCGGGCCACTGGCACCATAAACTGCCTCAGTCAGATTATCCCGATACTGAATAAACCAGTCCTTGCCCTATCCCACTAATGCCGAATGCCAGGCTCGGATAGTAACAAGTAACAATTTTGTAAGCCATTGGTTTAACTCAGGCAGGGTTTGAACCCATGACCTCATGACCTGTGGTACCGGAAGCCAGCCCGGGCTCTGATCGATTCAGTTATCCTGACCGGTCTTCAAACTGAGGAAAAACAGAATGCGATCCTTTAATAACACAAGCAAGTTGACTGTTATATGTTAGTAAACAGGTTCCAGACAGAAAACCCGACCCGTCAATATCACACCCTCAAGGTCACTCTCAATGTCTGATGCCTGCCCAAGCAATAAGCGCCTTGTTTGCTTTTCTTCTGTCTTGGTTCTTCACTTCTTGGAAGTTAAGTGATTATTCTTCACAAGGTGGCGCCTCGGTCCTAACTGTCATGTTCAATTATCAAGACCGGAAGTAGGTGGCTGGCGCCAATTAGTGTGGGTCAGGCTGTTGGACTCGAGCCGAGGTAATATGGACTTATTATCCGTGTAAAGGTTGGTTTGTTGTTGGAGTTTTACATCCTGGCAACATCTAAGATCATATCAGGACAGGTACCAACTTGTGACAGTGTGCACTCATGGTGACTTTATAGTGCTGCCCCACTGGGAGACCAGGCCGACAGCACCATGAGCTAATATCCCACTCAGTCACATTATCCTGACAATGAGCTAACCAGTCCTTGCCCTATCCTATTAATGGCGAGCGCCTGGATAGGAAGCGACAAGAATACATTTTAAATTTCAGTCAACTAGGGTTCGAACCCATGGGTTCTAATTCCATGATTGACAAAAACAGGAGATGAACGCTGAACTCATTTGATTATCCCGTCTGGTCAGTGTGAAGAGTTCAGGCACAAAACACGACAAATCCATTTTAGTTGTTCTCTGTAAAATAGAATTTGATGTTGTGCTTTGCAGGTAAAGTCTATCAATTTCATCTCGGGTGAAGCATTATATAGGGTGTTGGTTTCTGCGAAAAACCCAATGGATTTGATTATCGGAATGATGCCAGCTTCAGCTCAAACCTGGTAGTCATGGTTTCATTTTGGTCCAAATGACATTTGTCGGTTTCTGCACCTGAACTCTTCATTTGTATTTCATTCATGTGCATACATGTGTGTATGCATGTGTACACGTGCATGTCTCAATTTGTCAAAACGGCTTTAATGAAAAAGAAGGCACACATAAAAAACAAACTAATAGCATTGCAATTTCCTTCCTTACAACGCAAGGTTGTTTTTATTTTATTGCGTGAGTGGAGGGGATAAACTCGATTTGACCTAAACGGGTAATCAAGCAGACATATTAAGTGTAGGTTGTCCTTGACGAAGCCTCACCAGGCTCAGATTCTAGCAATGCATGATTGATACATTGTGACTTCAGCAATTCAACCATACACGAGGCACTACGATAGACAAGCCTTTGCCAAGGTTAAGATTTCAATGTAGACACAAATATTTATTTTTGGTAATAGGAAATCCACGTGGAAAGAAACCATGACTGTTTGAACATTGTTGTTGATTGTTGTTTGTTGTTGTTTTACATCCTATCAACATCTAAGGTCACATCAGGACGGGTACCGACTTATGACAGTGTGCACTCATGGCAACTTTATAGTGCTGCCCCACTGGGAGACCAGGCCACCAGCAACATGACCTGCTATCCCACTCAGTCACATTATCCGAATACTGAGGTAACCAGTCCTTGCCATATCCTAATAATGCAGAGCGCCTGGCTAGGAAGCAACAAGTATTAATTTTTAAGTCATTGGTCTGACTCGACCAGGGTTTGAACCCACAAACTCATGATCTCCAAAAACAGGAGACGGACGCTCAACTCATTCGGCCATCCCGTCTGGACCTGTTTGAAAGAGGATGAGCGTTATTGGTTTACACAAGGTAGATTATACCTATGATGAAAGGCAAACTAGCTAAATCTAGATGATGTAGCGGGTTTGAGCAGGTGATTTGTGGGTGGAGGATAGATCCGGCAGCGAAAACACAGTTGTGCAATATACACAAACAATATGAATGGGGAAGGGTGGTGGGGAGTGGGATGTTGGGGGAGGGGGAGAAGTAAGTAGTTAAGCAAGTGTTTCCATAGAATACAAGAACACAAGTTGGTGCCAGAGTGAATCACAATGTTATTGTGGAAAACATGGGCACGGCCTGAGAGATTGAAATCCTTTATTTATCTGAGGGGTGGGTTTCACAAAGACCGGATTCTCTTTCTCTATCACACTTGTCTGCAGTCCTATATCATTTTTATTTTGCGAGTATAAATGCTACAATTATTGCTAATGCTATCTGCACCTAACAACGCACAAAACCGTAGAGGGGGTTGTTATGATAGAGCACCGTCGGTGGCGCCAGCATAGCATTTATTATCAGGGATGAGAACAGGTTAGACCAAAATGGGTGGGTCACTGCCCAACTGTCGGGAAACTACCGATGAGTGGGACATTCTCAGATCAACAAGTATCAAAATCAATGCCCAAGAGTCATGCAACCGCCAATTGACTGGAATTTCTCATCCTTGTATTATCGTCCACACATGTTGTGTTATGACATTACAGGAGCATGGCACAGATAATACAAATAAGAAGAAAAATTGTTGTTCATTATTTATACTCACAAATCACGCAGCATATATTATAAAATCCTCCAGTGCAACTGACACTTGTCAACACCCATTGGAGGCGAGGTGCGCCACAGGTGGCGCCATCTGTCAAGTGTGGAGTCTTACGGAGTATAACAATCGGTAATATCATTAATATCAATTAATATCAATATTATAAACAATTCCGTACTTTATTTTTATACTCGCATAATGCATTATCAATCACATAGTTAACTTATAAGATACATGATCTATACTCCCGCATTAAGTACCCAACGTAAGCTAATGACAAAGCCACTCTACCTGGAATGACAGATATGTGGGTTTGCGCCCCGCCTGAGATGTGGTATCATATATGTTTGCGACACCCTGCTACAGTACATCTTTCAGACGCGTGTGTAATTCCGCGGAAGGGAGGAGCACTTTGCTTATCACCTACTTCCCACCACCCACCCGTCTCACACCTTTTGCTTAGTCTAGCAGGGAAAAAAACTTCCAGAGGGTGCAATGCACTCACTATCGCCGAGGACAATTTCACTAACCACCCTTTGAACTATTTTCACCCACTCACTATCACCTAGAACAGTTTCACTAACCACCCTTTGAACTATTTTCACAGTCAGCATCGCCTAGAACAGTTTCACTAACCACCCGTTAAACTATTTTCACCCACTCACTATTACCTAGAACAGTTTCGAACTATTTTCACAGTCAGCATCGCCTAGAACAGTTTCACTAACCACCCGTTAAACTATTTTCACCCACTCACTATCACCTAGAACAGTTTCACTAACCACATGTTGAACTATTTTCATCCACTCACTATCACCTAGAACAGTTTCACTAACCACCCTTTGAACTATTTTCACACACTCACTATCACCCAGAACAGTTTCACTAACCACCCTTTGAACTATTTTCACAGTCAGTATCGCCTAGAACAGTTTCACTAACCACCCGTTAAACTATTTTCACCCACTCACTATTACCTAGAACAGTTTCACTAACCACATGTTGAACTATTTTCACCCACTCACTACCACCTAGAACAGTTTCACTAACCACCCTTTGAACTATTTTCACACACTCACTATCACCCAGAACAGTTTCACTAACCACCCTTTGAACTATTTTAACACACTCACTATCACCCAGAACAGTTTCAGTAACCACCCTTTGAACTATTTTCATCTATCTGAGGTGTGGCTTCTATCTGATGTGTGGCTTCTATCTGATGTGTGGCTTCTATCTGATTGTGTGGCTTCTATCTTATTGTATGGCTTCTATCTGAGGTGTGGCTTATTTCTGATGTGTGGCTTCTTTCTGATGTGTGGCTTCTATCTGATGTGTGGCTTCTATCTGAGGGGTGGCTTCTATCTGAAGTGTGGATTCTATCTGAGGTGTGGCTTCTGTCTGAGGTGTGGCTTCTATCTGAGGGTGTGGCTTCTATCTGAGGTGTGGCTTCTACCTGAGGATGTGGCTTCTATCTGAGGTGTGGATTCTATCTGAGGATGTGGCTTCTATCTGAGGTGTGGCTTCTATCTGAGGTATAGCTTCTATCTGAGGTGTGGCTTCTATCGCGGGGTGTGGCTTCTATCTGATGTGCGGCTTCTATCTGAGGATGTGGCTTCTATCTGGGGGTGTGGCTTCTATCTGAGGTGTGGCTTCTATGTGGGGGTGCGGCTTCTATCTGAAGTGTGGCTTCTATCTGAGGTTTAGCTTCTCTCTGAGGTTTAGCTTCTATCTGAGGTGTGGTTTCTATCTGAGCTATGGTTTAAATATGAGGTGTGGCTTCTATCTGAGGTGTGGTTTCTATGTGACATGTGGCTTCTATTTGAGGTTCGGCTTCTATCTTATTAGGATTTTTTTCCCTGCATCTAAGTGTATTAATGGTGTACCTGATTAGCGGGTGTGGTTCCAGTGTGCGGAACAACTTCTAAGTTTTAGTTATCATTGCTTTGGTCTTTGGGTCAAGAATAGCTATTTAGAATATCGCTTCTGTATGGATCATAGATTCTATTTGGTGACCGTGGTCTCTATTTCTGAATTGGCTTCTATCTGGATATGTGGCGTCTATTTGGATACATTACTTCCATCTGAGCATTGACTGTGGTTTAAGGCTTCTATTCAGATATACAATTACACGTTGAAACTTCCATTTCAGCCATATATTATATCACCCTCAAATAGGTTCAATTCAGTGACATGGCTTCTATTCATAGCCGTAGTAGATTTATTGGTGAGTGCAACATTGGGAACGCCATTTTAATCTCAGACACCTGGAATAGACCCTCGACATTGACAAATGATTTGTAATTCGTCCCAACTGGCTTGCCCCCCCCCCCCCACCTCTTACCTGCGCAGCCCTAGGTGGTTGTTGTTCTACCGCATTACGTAGGATGTAAATATGAGGTTCAGCTTCCAAGTGTGCCATTTCTGTGCAAGCAAACGCCTCGAAAGCTGTCTGGCTTCTAGGCACCTGGTGTTCTGATCCCATCCTATGCACCACCCACAGAAGCCCACCCTGGTAGGTGGCGTTGGGTGAAAAAAGTGCTTACACTCACTGCTCTCAGTGGCCAGACGGCATTCAGGTCTCGCACCGACCAAAAGTGTGCGCGTCTTGGAATTAATTCACAACTTACCCTAATTAAATGCACCAATTTCTGCTCTAGACGATCCATGGACGACTGTCTAGTAAATATGATCCGAAATAACCACAATTACATTTGCAACCTGGTGAAAAAAATACACACCACCAGGCATAATAGCTGGATCGATAGGATGTCTGTTTCTCTTTGGAGCAATCACTGTCATGAGAATAGTTCACTACCGTGTCAAGCTAAATACCTTCAAAACTAGTACTCATTGTTAATGTCATCAGGCACTCAATATTGCCAGCATAGTTGAAAGCGCTTGTCATTGAGGCTTTGTGTTGGGATAATCTGACTGAGTAGGGTATTGTGTCACGGGCAGACATCAGCTGCTCACATCACAACTAGCTGCTCACATTATGTTATCACCCCACACTGTGCTGCCCACTACCCCACACTACCCCACACTGTGCTGCTCACTACCCCACATTGTGCTGTTGCTTATGCTCACCATAACTACCCCACACGGTGCTGCTCACTACCCCATACTTAGCTGCTCACTACCCCATACTTAGCTGCTCACTACCCCACAATGTGCTGCTCACTACCCAACACTGAGCTGCTCACTACTATACACTGAGCTGCTCATTACCCCATACTGAGCTGCTCACTACTATACACTGAGCTACTCACTACCCCATACTGAGCTGCTCTCTACAACATACTGAACTGCTAACTACCCCACACTGAGCTGCTCACTACTCCACAGTGAGCCGCTCACTATCCCACACTGAGTTGCTCAGTACCCATACTGAGCTTACTACCCCACACTGAGCTGCTCACTACCCCACTGCGCTGCTCACCACACACGGAGGTGCTCACTATCCCACCCTGTGCTCACTACCCCACACTGAGCTGCTCACTACCCCCACCCTGTGCTGCTCACTACCACACACTGTGCTGCTCACTACCCCACACTGAACTGCTCACTACCCCATACTTAGCTGCTCACCACCCCACCCTGAACTGCTCACTACCCCACACTGTGCTTCTCACTGCCCAATACTTAGCTCCTCACTAGCCCACACTGAACTGCTCACTACCCCACACTGAGCTGCTCACTACCCCATACATAGCTGCTCACTACCCCACACTGTGCTGCCCTCTACCCCACACTGTGCTGCTCACTACCCCACACTGAGCTCTTCACTACCCCACACTGAGCTGCTCACTACCCCATACTTAGCTGCTCACTACCCCACACTGTGCTGCCCACTACCCCACACTGTGCTGCTCACTACCCCGCACTGTGCTTCCCACTACCCCACACTGTGCTGCTCACTACCCCACACTGTACTGCTCACTACCACACCCTGTGCTGCTCACTACCCCGCACTGTGCTGCTCACTACCCAATACTGAGCTGCTCACTACTCCACACTGTGCTGCTCACTACCCCACACTCTGCTGCTCACTACCCCACACTGTGCTGCTCACTACCCCGCACTGTGCTTCCCACTAACCCACATTGTGCTGCTCACTACCGCACACTGTACTGCTCACTACCCCACACTGTGCTGCTCACTACCCCGCACTGTGCTGCTCACTACCCAATACTGAGCTGCTCACTACTCCACACTGTACTGCTCACTACCCCACACTGTGCTGCTCACTACCCCACACTGTGCTGCTCACTACCCAATACTGAGCTGCTCACTACCCCACACTGTGCTGCTCACTACCCCACACTGTGCTGCTCACTACCCCACACTGTGCTGGTCACTACCCAATACTGAGCTGCTCACTAGCCCATACTGTGTTGCTCACTACCCCACACTCTGCTGCTCACTACCCCACACTGTGCTGCTCACTACCCCACACTGTACTGCTCACTACCACACCCTGTGCTGCTCACTACCCCACACTGTGCTGCTCACTACACAATACTGAGCTGCTCACTACTCCACACTGTACTGCTCACTACCCCACACTCTGCTGCTCACTACCCCACACTGTGCTGCTCACTACCCAATACTGAGCTGCTCACTACCCCACACTGTGCTCCTCACTACCCCACACTGTGCTGCTCACTACCCAATCCTGAGCTGCTCACTAGCCCATACTGTGTTGCTCGCCGCCATATGCTCACCTGATGCTCATACCTGACAGAGCTGAAGCCCAGAACACACCATTACCGACCTGGTGCGCAACAGAACACTCAGGGGAAATCATCGCTAACAGATCATCAATCTTCACACCCAACAAACACACTCGACAAAGCGCTATAATATGTGTCTTTGTCTATACAACTTTACTGTTTGTGTCTTTGTTTATTTTCTGATAGGGATATGACGTCATATACTGGCTTGTGATATTTAGGATGTGACTGGCTTTAATAAACTGATTGACATAACCAAGGATTTGAAACAGAATGGAAGACTTGGGTGTTCCGCACACATTTACACTGACATTTATAAAACACATTTACCATGGAATATAAAGCACATCCACAATGAAATATTATAAAACATTAAAATTTTAAGAAATAAAGACAGGAAACTTCTACTTCAGCATGCTCTCCCCTCATTCCAACCTGCTGTATCCTGGCCACTTCACCACACCACTGACAGCACATCAGGTTGTTTTTCCCAAACCACCTCCACCCTCTCTCTTCCTACCTAACCATTTATCAACCTCCCCCAAAAATACGTCAGTCTTCATTTTCTCCCAAAGTCGCTTCATACTTTTGTTTTATACACATTGCCACTTTCCCTAATTTTTTTTATTTGCCCATGGATTAGTGAGCCGCCAGGGCTTTCGTCTCGTTAAAAAAAAACAACGTGTAGAGAATCCACAGATAACTGCTGCACTCATCTCAACGGGTAAAATAGCATACGCGTATAGGCCTGGGTAGGTTAGTTGTCACCTTTGTTTTCCAGGTCTTCGCAGACTCCTTTATAGGCAACACCACTTGCCTTAATTTCATCGGATCAAGCGCCAGGTCTTACATCTCATTTGCCAAATTTACACAGCATCACTTCAACTCAGTCAATGAGAGTCAAGGACAACGCAGTCAATGAGAGCCAATGATAAATAAATGTGCATCTATATTTGTTGATATATATCCAGAAATCCATCAAAATAAACATCTTACCTACTGTACCTGTATTCCTTTTAATGTGCTCCTGCATCACTTCAACTCAGTCAGTGGGAGCCAATGATAAATAAATGTGGATATATATTTGTTGATATATATATATCAACAAGTCCATCAAAATAAACATCTTACCTACCGTATCTGAATTTAGTCAGCCGGAGCCAAGGACAAATCATGTATTTGTTGATATATATAGCTGCTAACTAAACTAACACTGATTCTACGCAACTACCCCTTGGGGAGATGCACTCTGAAAATCATCACCGCTTCTATGTTTCTTTTCATTTCACGTTGCGCTGAAATGCACAGACATAACAAATATATGTAATAAAAATAAAGCGACTCTGAAAAAAGCATCCTCTCCTGCATTTGCCCAGGTGGAATGATGACACCTGGATCACAAAACGCTGAGTTTCGCCGTCCAGAACAGTGAGCGGTGAAGATGTTTTTCGAAAGGCAAATAACAAGACTTTATTTTAACTCTCAAAAGAGCAGATAAAGTGCTTTGCTAGGCACAAGTTCCCTGTGTGTAGATTTTTTTCCGACCCACCCTCCCATCCCTTTAGAAATGCACATCATGAAATGAGCTTCTGGATCAACGCCCTAGTCACAGTTCAAGTCTGGCTGGTCTGAACAGAAGAGGGCCTGAAGGATTTGTCACATTAGAAAACAAATTGTTCAGCTGATGACCACAGCAATCCAGATTGACACATTGAATCTTCAGTCATTAAACATTTATTGCAGTTTACTGTTTCTGTGCTATGTTGATACATTTTTTTAAAGATTTATACTGCCTATCATGGATAAGTCTGAATTTTCACCATTAGACACTTTGTCGATAGAAAGCCTGAGCCTACACTTGTACTGACCCAAGGGATTTTTAACTTCCCACACCACATAGACATGGTATGAGTGCAACTGGCCTTTGATGGTGCTGTAAGTTATACACAGTAGTGGCAATCCAAATTGACAGAGGTGGGGGCACAGGGAATCGAACCACCAACCTTCAGATTAGGAGTCTGACCTAGAAAAAAACCACTCTGCCACATTCAAAAATGAGTGAACAAAGACCATATGTCCAACACTTCATGTGAACACCAGAATTAATTCAGTATGTTTTAACTTCAAATATCCCCATTAAAATAAAGCGCAATCAAATATAACTATCACCCAAATATATATATTGATTTACAAGACATAAGGCAGAAACTCAGAACCATCGGACTGAGAAAAAACATCACACACAAAACTGTCCACAGCCCATGGGAAGCCAACTCGTGTCTGCATGGGACCGCCTTTGGCGGTGCCCATACAGTGTTGCAGATTTTGTAGCCTTCAGCACGCCAACGCGACTGAAAACTCCCCAAGAACAAACACAACAAAATCCATGATCTAGCATGGCTTCAAATGGGCTATGTTTCCACTACCACCTACCACTCACTCACTATCACTGTATCAGTGGCTCCCCCATCCGTCAGCGCCCGGAACTGGGCGGGACGCGCATGCGCATCGGCCCCGGCACGTGGCGCGCGCTCACGCTCTCCAAGCACAGGCCGCGCCTGCGCCTCGGCCACCGGGGCACAGGGCCCGCAGCGCGACGACCGCCATCCATCACCTGGCCAGCACACCTGTGGTGACCCACTTTGCCGAGCTGCTCCCCGAGCTGCTCACCAGCAGGTTGCCCTGCCCGCCTGCCTACCGCCGGCGTGCCGGGACCAGCGGCCACGCACTAAACAGGGATGGGAGGGGAGGGGAGGAGGGGAGGGAGGGAGGGGAGGGGAGGGGAGGGGAGGGGGAGGGGAGGGGTGGGGGGGGGGGGAGGGTAGTGTAGGAAGTGGGAGGGGAGGGTGAGGGGAGAGCGAGGAAGGGGAGGGTGGAGGGGAGGGGAGGAGGAGGGGGAGGGGAGGGAGGGGAGGGGGGGGAGGGGAGGGGAGGGGAGGGGAGGGGAGGGGGGGCGGAGGAGATGGGTAGTAGGAGTGTGATGAGGGAGGGGAGGAGAGGGGAGGGTAGAGGGGGAGTGGGTGTGGGGAGGGCGAGGGGAGGGGGAGGGATGGGGAGGAGGGGAGGGGAGGGGAGGGGAGGCACGAGGACAGAGCTGGGTTGGCGTTCAGCATCATTAGTATAGGAGTAGGGCAATGTGCAGTGGAATGATGAAGACACAGTCCGATGAAAGCATCAACCTTTCAAAACCAAAACAATTATCTAGATTTGATTCTACATATCTAACTTAAGATACTGATGCACTTATTCAGCCACATAGAAGGGAATACTGAGTAAATTTAATAGAATCTCTTACTGCAGAAGCCTATGGTGTCAAAAGATATTCATTTAAAATGAAAGTTACTTCAACTTTCAAGTTAAAGCATGGTAGATAATAACTATCAATAGATACTCCAAAGTGGGCAGAAACGCTGTCCGCATCGCGAAATCTGACATAATTTAACCATTCTAAAACCACTTCCACCTCCATTAATTCTGCGTTATTTGAAATAAAATTTATATGACATATATGCCTGTTCTTTTGTCTTTTAGGGTGTTCAATTGTGAATTAGCATGATGAAATAAATAAGAGTCAATGGTCACTTGTTTGGGTGTACTATCAACAGCTCTGTGCATGTTTGCCATAGTCTGTTTTCATCCAGTCTTAGCCACTCCCTTCCCTAAAATTGCTACCTTGCTGAGTATGGTCACCTGAGCTAAAAATAACCACCATTGAAAGATGGAGAAGAAACTGGGCTTCATTAGCATATCAAGCATGGCTGTCTTTGAGCGGGAAATTTGATTGAACCGAAGGAGTGAAAATATTCAGACGTTCATTCTCCTTGAACGTTAACTAGAATCGTACTGAAAATTATATCATCAGAAAGCTCAAGTCTTCCTCTACCTAACCAGAACAATCTTTGGTTGAGATTTATGTCATACTCGGCAAGGTTGGTATGAGAAATGACCATCTCTTCCTGTCTCCCGCACCAGAGTGACGAACATGGTGTTGATTGAAGCAAAAAGCTTGATGTGGCACTCATCAACGATGACTTTAGAGTATGGAAGGTGCCAGACTTTAAAGACATTTTTGAAGCCTATTGTTGCCTGAGGGAATCTGTTTAATCATCTTAATATAGTTAATGTCTTTGCGACCTAGACTTGTAGTCAGCTAGCATTGCCTATAAAAGTGAACATCAGTTTTTGCCTCACATTAATTTAAAACATGTATGATCATATGCAGCCTTTGGTTCTGATTATTTTGGAGTAAAAAGTATAGTGATAGTGTAAGTAGAACAAAAGTTATGGTGTTTCAAAGAATTTATCACTAATCCTGATGATATTCAGTAGAAATTAAGGAATTTAGCAAGTTTAGCATGAAATATCTGACAGAATAACAAAGCTAATGGTCTGGGGAAAAGTGGAGCCTGCTATTTGTGCTATAGAGAGTGAGATTCTTTAATATTGGATACATGATATGCAACATAGCTTTTGTGTTGGGGCCTTGAAAACCTAGATTTCCCTAATTTGGAAATGTGCACAAATAAGGGTGAAAAAATGAATTTTTAAAACCTCATAATTTCAGAACTTTTCAATGGATCTATATAAGTTTTATATCACTGGAATCGGATTTAAAAGATATATACACCTCCATCATTTTAAACACTGAAACATAAAAATAGAAATTCACGTTGGAGTACCTACTATCAAGTAGTAATATATTTATCTCAGAAAATGACAGAAACTCAAAGCCATCGGACCATGAAACTTTAATTAACAGCGTGATCTGGTATTATTGCAGTCTTCTACTTCCGGTGATTACTTCCGGTTCATGAATCACTCTCTCCTAACACAACCAACCCATCATAACCAATCCAAGATCTGCTACTCTCCGCTCCCTGCCGCCCCCCCCCCCCCACACACACACACCCACACGCGCACACTCTCAACGCCCACCGCCCACCGCTCCCCAAAAGATATCCACCACTAAAACACACTGAACTATTTGACTGAAAAACGAGCATCTCCTTCGCAGCCACCTGGCGATGTTAATCAGAACCATCGTTTGCTCAGGGGCGGAATCCCGGGTATGAGGAAAGAGAGGAGAGAGGGAGAGGAAGGCGGGGGGGGGGGGAGGGAAGCGTGAGTAATTAGGGAGAAGGAGGATGGGGAAAGGGGGAGAGGGGAGAGGAGGAAGGGAAGACGGGGAGAGAAGTAGGGAGAGGAGGGTGGAGAAGAGAAGCGTGGTTGGAAGGGGTGTGGGAGGGGGAGGGGGCGAGAGAGAGCATCGGGGGAGAAGTGGGGGAGAGTGGGAGGAGAGGGGAGGGAGAGGGGACTAGAGGTGGAGAGAATGAGGGGGATGGATAGAGGAAGGGTAAGCGGGATAGAGAAGGAAGGAGAGAGAGAGGGGAGGGAGGCGCTGGAGGAGAGGGGCGAGAGGAGAGGCACGGGGAGGAGGGGAAGAGAAGGGGGGGGGGGTATGGGGAGATTGGGAAGGGTGGAGGTGGTGGAGGAGGACGAGGGCTGGGGAGGAGGGCGAGAAGGGAGGGAGGTAGGTATGGGGAGAATGGGAAAAAGGGGAGGTGTGGAGAATGTGGGAGGGAGGGGAGGGGAGTGGAGGGGAGGGGAGGGGAGGGGAGGGGAGGGGGGAGGAGGCGGTGGAGGAGGAGCGATTGGAGGAAAGGGGGCGGTGGAGGAGAGCGGAAGGGAGGGGAGAGGGGAAGAAGAGGGGAAGGGAGGGGAGAGGGGGGAGGGGAAGGGAGGGGAGAGGGGGAGGAGAGGGGAGGGGAGGGGAGGCCAGGAGAGGGAGAGGGGGGATGTACGTTAGTGGTTGTGGTGGGTTAACATTGGGAGACCCTCAGCTTCAAAGGCATCTCTGTTTCTGAGCAACATTCCCTCCCCCCCCCTTCTACACCTCCACCCCACCTCCCCCAACCCCACCTCACCTCCACATACGAGCTTCACCGCGTTGAACACAGGTGGCGCTGTAGGTGACGCGGTGGCTAGGCTAGGATGGGGTGGGAGGGGGGCGACGGGGAGGGGAGGGGAGTGGAGGGGAGAGGGCGGGGAGAGGAGGGGAGGGGAGGGGAAGGGAAGGGGGAAGGGGAGGGGAGGGGGTGGAGGGCAGGGGAGGGGAGGGGAAAAAAAGGGGGGGGAGGGGGAGGGAAGGGGAGGGGATGGGAGGGGGAGTGGTACACAGTTTCATTTTCAGTCTCAATTTCTGTTAGAAGGACCGGCGCTGACGGAATGCTGTGTGAGGGTGTATGTGAGGGTGGGAAGTTGTCTCTATTGCTACTCTCTCAACCCCCCTCACCCCCCCCCCCCCCCCCCCCCCCCACACACCAAATTCTCAACCCTCTTCCTAACTCTCGCAAACTCGTATATTGTCGCTGGGGAAAGAAAGCAGTAATGACGGCGTGGTGTGTGTGTGTGGGGGGGGGGGGGGGTGACGGGTGGCACGTTCAGGGCAAGCTCTTTAGGCAATTTGTGGGGTTTTATTTCAAAGAAGAAGAGGAACAAAGGAACAAAGAAGAAGAAAGAACAGGGATGAACGTGGTCTCCGGGGAAAAAAGCGGAAATGCTGATATTCTCCCATAGGTTTAGCATTGTCAGGGAATCGTGGAAAATTCCCGGAAGTTGGGTACCATATATATTGGTATACGCTGATAGTGCTGCACCATTTGAAGCATGTATTAGTAGTATACGCTGATAGTGCTGCGGAGTATGCACTACACATTAGTATACGCTGATGGTGCTGCAGGTATAAAACAGTAAGTAGAGCCTGTATGTTAATCATGCAGTGGGATTGAACAATTCCGGAAATCCGCCAAATCGCGGAGATCTTTCATCCCTGAAATAAGGGGGAGGAAAATGAAAAGGAAAAAAGGAGGAGAGCAAGAAGAATGAGAAGGGGAAGAAGAAGAAGAACAACAACAACAGCAACAAAAATAAGGAGGAGAAGAAGGGAGAAGGAGGAAGGAGGAGAAGGAGGAGGAGAAGTAGGGAGAAGGAGGAAAGAAGAGAAGGAGAAGGAGGAGGAGAAGAAGGAGGAGTTGAAGGAGAAGTAGGGAGAAGGAGGAAAGAAGAGGAGAAGGAGAAGGAGGAGAAGAAGGAGGAGGAGAAGGAGAAGAAGGGAGAAGGAGGAAAGAAGAGGAGAAGGAGATGGAGGAGAAGGAGAATGAGAGGAAGAAGAGGGATGAGGAGAAGAAAGGAAGGAGAAGAACAGGAAGAAGGATATAAAGAAGAAGAATGAAGACGGAGAAAAAAGAAGTAATTAAAAGAATTAGAAATTAGGTCAAAATGAGGATGAATTTATGGTAGGACATCTCACCCACCTTAGTCTGAGCCCCCCCCCCCCCCACACACACACGCGCACACATCCAGCACCCCCTCTAGAGCAACGCTCACCTTTGCGATCAATCAGTTCTAACGTCACGTGACACCACGTGACACCACGTGACCGCCCCACGTGCCCGGGCCGGTGGCTGGCCGCATTTCTCACCTGACGACTCATCCACATGCATCCTCCCCCAACCTGTCCTCCAGGGTCCCGGCATCCGCCACCACCCGCCACCCTCGTCACCACCCACCACCCCCTCCACCACCACCACCACCACCTCCACCACCACCACCACCACCACCACCCACCAACCACCCTAGTCACCACCCAGCGACCACCAGCCACCACCACCAACACCACCAGTCACCACCACCACCCTAATCATCACCCAACGGCCTCCAGCCACCACCCACCACTACCACCTCTACCACCACCACCCACCACCCTAGTCACCCGGCCCAGGTAGCAACCACCCACCGGAAGTGCAGCATTCCACCACCACCCTCCCCCCCCCCCCCTCGCCACACCCATACCCTTCCACACTTTCCCATCCCCTCCCTGCCTCCACCCACCCCACCTCACTCCAAACCCTCCATACCCTCACAACCCACACCCGACCACCGGGTCACACTTTGTCGTCTCCAGGGGAGGTGGCTGCCCCCGTAACTGGTGACTCGCCGTGATGAGATTTGTTAAATTTTATGAATTTTATTTGGTTTGACTTTCCCCCTTCTTTAAAAAAAAACACCCCATCCTTTCGCGTTTCCTGTTTCACACGTCACGTGACCCACCCGTCAAAGCGATACATCACGTCACGTCACATCACATTTCCGGAGACGCACCTAGAGGATAACGACATTGAAGTGCTATTAGTTGACCCAAAAAGAGGACTCTCTGCTTGAGACTTCCCGTCCCCCCCTTTTTAATTATAATTTTAAAAAACCAACAATTATGATTATTTTGGGTTTAGGCCAAGTATGTGCCATGTGTAAATGGAAACGATTTTTGGTTATCTGACGCGAAATTCTTACAAAATTGATACTTGTCACTTTCTAGCCTGGTGCTCTGCATTAATAGGATAGCGCAAGAACTGGTTCGCTCAGTATCAGGATAATGTGACTGAGTGGGCTATTGGGTCATGGTACCAATTGGCCTGGTCTCCCAGGGGGGCAACACTATGAAGTCGCCATGAGTGCACAGTCACAAGTCGGTACCCATCCTGATATGACCTTAGATGTTGCCAGGACATAACACTCCAACAACCTACCAATGACTACAACCACTAGTACCACCACCATCAATACTATCACCACCACCATCACCACCACCACCACCAACACCACAACTACCACCATCACCACCTCCACCGCTACCACCATCACCACCACCACCACCACCATCAATACCATCACCACCACCACCACCACCATTACCACCATCACAACCATCAATACTGTTACCACCACCACCACCATCACAACCATTACCACCACTACCACCACCACCACCACCATCAATACCATTACCACCACCACCACCACCACCACCACCACCATCACAATAATTACCACCACCACCACCATTACCACTATCAGTATCACCACTGCCCCCCCCCCCCCGGCCCACCAACTTACCCCCCACTAGAGACACCAGCGTCAATGCACCATTATTCAACGCAACACGGGTCTTGAATCACACACCTGATCAATTTGGTCAGTCATTAAATTGACTCGGCTGGGATTTTTTAAACTCCAGACCTTCCACATGGAAGCCAGCGCTCTTAACGATTCAGCCACCGCGTCCCATCCCAAGAAGGTGACCATGTCTCACTGAGCAGTAAAGTAAGGCGCAAAGGACTGAGGGAGGTCGCCAGAGGAAGGAACGCGATGGATAGAGGAGGGTTGGTGTGGAAGAGAGGGAAGGGAGGGGTGGAGGTGGGTGGGAGGAGGAGAAGGAGGGAGGAGGTGTGGGGGGGGAGGGGGTTGCTAGGAGGAGAGGAGGAGAGGAGGAGGTGGAGAGGAGGGGGAGAGGAGGGAGGAGGGAGGAGAGGAGGGGGAAGGAGAGGAGAGGACGAGGGAGGAGGGAGGAGGGGAGAGAGGAGAGGAGGAGAGGAGGGGGAAGAGAGGAGGGAGGAGAGGAGGAAAAAAAAAGAGGAGAGGAGGGGGGAGAGGAAGGGGGAGAGGAGGGGGGAGAGGAGGGGGGAGAGGAGGGGGGAGAGGAGGGGGGAGAGGAGGGGGGAGAGGAGGGGGGAGAGGAGGGGGGAGAGGAGGGGGAGGGGGGATGGAAGGGATGGTGAGTGTGTTCCATGGCGGACAGGTAACATATTGGTCACATGTTACCCTATGATGGCCACCTGCCGTAACTGACATAATCACCGCTAGAGGGCTCCTCTGGTGTCCCTGCAACCCGCCCCCGGGTCAGCTCACTAAGACGCTCGCCACCAATCCTATTATGTCAGCTGCTGCGATCCTGGGTACACCCGCCGAGTTGTTTGTCGCATGACGCAGACGTTGTTGTCTTACGACAGATCCATTGCATTCGCGAAATCGGAAGGTTGTGTGGAGAAAGCATTGGATGATGGGAGCATTGCATTTTGAAATTATCGCATGACGCAAATTCTGTATGGTGGGAACATTGCATTACACAATTATCGCATGATGCAAATTTTGTATGATGGGAATATCGCATTGTGTGAATATCACATGACTCAAGTTTTGCATCGCATTGCGTAAATATCACATGATGCAAGTTTTGTATGGTGGGAACATCACATTGTGTAAATATAATAGGACACAAGTTTTGTATGGTCGGAACATAGCATCGTATAAATATTGCATGATGCAAATTTTGTCTGGTGGGAATGTCACATAGTGTAAATATTGCATGACGCAACTTTCAGATGCTGGGACATCGCATTGTGTAAATATCGCATGAGGTTTTGTTTGTTTGTTCGGAGATTACTGTTGGGGGTTTAATGATGAATTCAATGGTGGTTGTATTAAACTGTGTCGGCAGCAAAGTCAATATTCATGGTGAGATGTGTTCAAACTTTATTCCGTCATTTTGTTATTCAACCACCGCATTCACACAGAGTGTTAAAGTTTATAATTATAAATGTGTCAAATGAAACTTAGGATGAAAGTAAAAGGGAAATTGTGGCAGAGTTAAAACTAAATCCCAGTAAAATTCAAATCTTTTTTTTTTTTCTTTTTTTTTCCTTTTAATTTTTATATTTTTATATATGAGGTAGTACAGTCCTGCTGTCCTTTTGTTTTATATTGGTAAAAAGATCATGTATGTTGCCTGCATTGTAAAATTGTTGAGACAAAGTTTTAAGATCAACATTATGTAAAACATCACATAGCACAAATACTGCATTGTGTAAACACCACTTTATGGGATATATCGCATAATAAACACATTCGATGCCAGAAAGATGGCCGATTGAGTTAGAGCGTCCGTCTCCCGTGTTGGTAGATCATGGAATCATGGGGTCGAAACCTGGTCAAGTCAAACCAATGACGTAAAAATTGATACTTGTCGCTTCCTAGCCAGGCACTCGGCATTATTAGGATAGGGCAAGGAGCAGTGGAATGAGGAAGACCAATCATTCAAGATTGAAATTTCCCCTGCTTAAACAACTAATGTATAAAAAAAAAAGGCTTGATCACCGAAGCACTGCTTAACGGCTACATTGCATAATAGAAACATCATACAACACAAACCCAGCACAATCGAAACATTGGGACACGCAAACATTGCATGATGGAAACAATACAGTGCAAAAATCAATTATATGACGCAAACATTGCATGACACAAATAGCGATGACTTATTGATGTGCCATGCTTCTCAATACGCTACACTTCTCATCACAGAATCCGCAGTCCGCCATACATCCAAATTATACTGCACTGAAACTCACTCTAACACAAGTGTATACATGGCATTCTAGGAAGGTTCATATATTCACTCATAGTATGAGTCTGTATTGGCTTAACTGGCTTTGTGAATTTGTTGTCCTATAGACCCCTTTCAATGTTTATAAACATTGTGTATGCACGCGCTCCTTGGCTGCAGAACGAAGGCAGACTGCCATTGAGTTTGCAGATACGTGCAGTGCAACACGTCGATTTTATTTAAAATTAAGAGAAATGCAGAACCCTAACTTTATAAATTTAATATAATCTTTTCGTTGAATATGTTTTCTGAGTGCCAAGCGGTTTGTTTCTAGGTTGTCTAGTTTGAGATATTTAACTTTTTCTGTATGAAGATTGCTCACAGCCATTGACAATGCATTGAGTTTGCCGATACGCGCAGTGCAACACATCGATTTTATTCAAAATTAATAGAAATACAGAACCCTAACCTTATGAATCTAATACAATCTTTTCTTTTGAATATGTTTTCTGTAGGTGTGCCAAGCGGGTTGCTTCTAGTTGGTGTGGTTTTAGAGATATTTCACCTTTTCTCTATGAAGATTGCTCATAGACATTGAGTTTGCAGTGTGACCGTGTGTCGTCCTGCACCCAAGCAGCGCGCGCAGTGACCGAGATACCTATGCTGACGTCATATGAAATAGGTCTATTTTCTCTTTTATATTTTTCTCTTCTTTTATCTGTCTCCCCCCCCCCCCCTCCTCCTCCTTGTTTTCACTCTCCCGCCAAGTGCCTAGCAGACTCTGCGCATCAGACCCACTCTCTACACCCCTCCCCTCCTCCCCGCCCCCCCCCCCACTATGCCTCGCCTTCCACCTCTTTATACATCAGGTTAAGGCACATGACCTGCCACCTGAAGATACTGGGTGTTAACTAAACCCTCTCCCCCCACCCCCCAAAAAAAGAAGAAAAAAAAGGAGAGAAATTGAAGGTGGGGGAGGGGAGGGACAAGCAAAAAAGAAAAGTGCGCATCATCACAGCCAGACGCAAGGCTGGAGGGTAACGCCTCAGAAATGTGCCACCAGACAGCAGCACCTGTTCAGAGGAGCTTACTGCTAGCGCTACATGACGTCATGAAGGGGTATTTAAAATGGGAACTATTGCACCTAGAGCAGGATTTTGAAACCCACACTTCTTCTTGCCATTCCAAGGCTAGTATGCAGACCATTACACTACCTAGGCTTCCTGATTCAACCACCATATCCACGCACTGGACATGGTGGCCGAATCGATAGAGCGCAGGGTTCCGGTGCGTGAGATCGGGAGTTAGATTCCCGGTCGAGTCAAGCTAATGGCTTAGCAAATTTATACTTGTCGCTTGCTAGCTTGCTGCTAGGAATTAATAGAATAGAGCAAGGACTGGTTAGCTCAGGGTCAGGATAATGTGACTGAGTGGAATATCGGGTCACGGTGCTGGGTCTGTGACTCGTGAGGTGACTGATCATAGCCTTCAATTTCCTTGACTCTCACAGGAATTTTGTGAGAGTTGGCAATGCTGCTCCAAACTCGCTACATAACCGCAGCTCTCTCAGCGTAGGCCACCTATGTTGTTCAAAATCAGTGATTTTCTTCGCTTCATTCCAGGCTGGCTGGGGGACTTACATCCTGGAAGGGGAGGCGGGTTTTTGTTTTGTTTTGTTTCATTTCATTTCATTTTATTTTATTTTATCTAATATAATTCCCCTGCAAACCACATCAGAAACATATATACCCCCTCCCCGCCCCCACCCACAACGTGCATTTGGTAACACCCCCCCCCCCCCCAAAGTTTATTTCAAACTCCCATCTTCAAAGCCAGCTCAAAAGTACAAGGACTACCGTAAGGAATAGGACAGGGAGATGGTTCCTCGATCACCCTCCTTCCAGTGTGCCAACACGCCAGGTTCCAGCTCCAAGACCAGGTTCAAGAGGCACTGGAAGAGGCGCTTTAAATAGGAGAGGGTCTTACCTTTCAAAGATGTGTGACTTGGTGGGACGTGAGGCGAGGTTAGAAGGAAGGGACGTGGATCAATGTCAGCCAAAGGGTCCTCATCAACGAACCTGCAACAGAACAATCAAACGCCACTAATGAGCAATGCGCAGCAAAGTTTCGCGAAACACCAAGCAAATACATAAATAGGCAAGTCTCTGGAAACAGAGAGCCAAAGACAGTCGACCCTCGTTAATAGACTACATCACGGTTCCAGTGGCGCGGTGCATTGTGGGATGCATCAGAGCAAAACAACCCCCCCAGAAGCACATGGCACATGCTAATACACTGGGTGCAGCTATGAAATGTGCTAGTTTCAGCTCATCTCAGCTCTTGTTTGAAACATAGAATACCAACTAAAAAAATATATATAATAAATTAAGATATTAATCTTTTATCCAGCATTGCATTTACATCAATATAATCAGCACATCTTATGCCATGTGCATTTAGATTTAGAAAGATCTAGGCACTCAGACTAGTGTTAGAGCCATAGCTAGAGTACTCAATGCATTGTCAATGGCAGTGAGCAATCTCCATACAGAAAAAGTAAAATATTGATAAAACCACACCACCTAGACACAAACCGCTTGGAACACATATAGAAAACATGTTTAACAAAAAGATTATATTAAATTGATAAGGTTAGGGTTTTGGATTTCTATTAATGTTTAATAAAACTGACATTTTTCACTGCGTGCATTGGCAAACACAATGGCCGTATGCCTTTGCTTTGCTCCCAACGCCGTTTTCAGCGCATGCGCAGTCGGAACCGTGATGTAGTCTATCTGGACTACGTCAGATTAGTAAAGATTGCCAGATGAACGACTTGGAGTTTGGAGGGATAACATTTCTGTGGATGTTTTGGTTTGGTTAGATGGCGAGAATTTCAGATTTGTTTTTCTTCGCTCGGAATTGTTATAATTTATTTTCAAGCACCGAGGCGCTGGTCTTCCAGCCTTCGCAATTATGGTGCATATGAACTATTTATGGATGAGATGATGAAATGGTACGAACAAAATAGGCAATAGCAGGTTGCAATCAGGGATTACAAATATTATGGGGGATGTTATTTTGGACGTGAGGATAGCCATTTACCTTTAGACAATATCATTGACAAGCTGAAGAGACATGTGAGGAGACATGCGAGGAGACATCAATACAACGCGTATGACTTGCTGTTACAGGTAGTAGTAGATTTGGAATTATGCAGATAAAACCAGATGGGATAGCCAAATGAGTTGAGCGTCCATCTCCCGTTTTGGTAGAGCATAGGATTCGAACCCACCAGTTCGAACCCTGGTTGAGTCAAACCAATGACTTAACAAGGCGCTTGGCATTATTAGGATAGGGCAAGGACTGGTTGGCTCAGAGTTAGGATAATGTGACTGAGTGGGATATCAGGCCAGGTTTCCCAGTGGGGCAGCACTATAAAGTCACCATGAGTGTGCACTTTCACAAGTCAGTACCCGTCCTGATATGACCTTAGATGTTGCCACGACTTAAAACAACCAACCAACCAACCAACAATTATGCAGGTAATGGTTGCATGATTAATTTTAATTGTCTCGGTCAACGATAGCTTTTTGGTTAGTAAAATAGTACACAGTTGATTAGTTCAGTCAGGTGTGACAAGGTGAAAGTTATACTTTGTTAGTTGTTATTTATGTTACTATTTCCAGGGTGCCAGAGGGGGAGAAGGAAGAAGGGGGGAGGGTGGGGAGTGGTTTATATTTTTGTTCTCAACCAGACGGGATGGCCGAATGAGTTAGAGCGTCCGTCTCCCGTGTTGGTAGACCATGGGGTCGTGGGTTTGAACCCTGGTCGAGTCAAAAAACAGACTTAAAAATTGAAACTTGTCGCTTCCTAGCCAGGCGCTCGGCATTATTAGGATAGTGCAAGGAGCAGTGGAATGAGGAAGACCAATCGTCGGTGATTGAAATTTCCCCTGCTTAAACAACTAGTGTACCCAAAAAAACAAAAAAAACTTTGGTGGTCTATTTACCAGTTAAAACCGAGGTCAGAGTAATATAATGTTTACTGCATTTGTGAGTGCAACGTAACAGTAACACACCGCAAATACATAATGTGACACAGGTGACAAATAAGCGATACTCGAGTAGCAAGTAACAGGCATGGACAAGTCACCGGTAACACAGATATAATATCTGAGTCTCAGGTAACAACGAGGAAGAAATATGCGACTCGTATGTTTGATTGATGGCATCAAAGGCCATATTCACAATGAAAAGTGCTTAAATTTTGTTCCATCACATTATTTAACCATTGTTCTTACACGTAATCTAAAAGCTTACAATCAATTATAAAATCTGTGTCAAATGACACATGCAAAGAATTAAAAGAGGACAAATAATCGTAAAAATTGGGACGGAGGGTAGTGAAATCCAAGTTAAAATTCAATAGTGCCATACATTCAAAATCTATAGTAGGTGATACAGTCCTGTTGTCATCGGGAAGGCTAACATATTGTAGTGGTATGCACTGACCTCTCAGGCAAGGAGCCGCATAGACAGGTAGGCGTGGGTAGTGTGTTGATATCAGGGAGCCTAGGTGGTGTAATGGTTAGCACACTGGCCCGGAATGCAAAGAGATGTGGGTTCGAGTCCCGCTCTAGGCACAGTATTTCCCATTTTCATCACCCCCATGACAATATCTTCTTGTTTTACATTGCAAAGAGGTCGTGCATGGTGTTTGCATTGTAGTTTGATGGATTGATTGATTGATTGATTGATTGATTGATTGATTGATGGTGGTGGTTTTACGCCATGTCAGAAGCAAAGGTCATATTCACAGCGATGAGTCACAAGTAACAGCGCAAACCCTCATAAGACCTTCTTTGCTTACACTGGATACAGTGGCCGAATGGGTAAGAGTGCAAGCTTCCCATGCGGAAGGTCAGGAGGTCGAATCCCAGCTAAGTGAAATTAATGACTTGCTTGTCGCCACCTAGCCTGGAACAGGTATTTGCTAGGATATGGCAAGGACTGGTTAGCTCAGGATCAGGATAATGTGACTGAGTGTGAAATCGTGTCGTGGGGCCAGTGGTCTGATCTCCCAATGGGGCAGCACTATAAAGCCAACATGAGTGCACACTGTCACAAGTCGGTACCAATGACCTTAGATGTTGCCAGGATGTAAGAACCCAAACAAACAAACAATCTTCGCTTGAAATTTGGGCAAATAGCTTTGTCTACGACTGACCTTCAACTGTTGAACAATATAGTGTAGAAGATTCATTACAATGGTTGGACGCCTTCAAAGATGGCAGTCAGTACCAGATCCATTAATCGTAAGCAGGAACCAGACTACCTGTCATGAATTCGCTAACTGTTACTGCACGGTCTACTGGTAGGTCAACCAGCTCATAGGTCAAGGGCAGGTAGGTAAAGACAGAAAAAGGTGCCTCTTATCACCCAAGCTGAACACCGGGGTGCATCTTGCTAGCGCTTTTCCAGTCGTAGCTGCGAAAATAGAATTGTTGTGTATGCATACGGAACCCATCCTAATTGGCAACTAATGCCAACCTGGAGTAACTTTTATTTTAAATGCCTAACTTTGGAGATTTTTTAAAGTGAAAATATGCCAAATTAATGTTGGTGTGCACAGCAATAGTCTGACACCATAGGTGTCTGACAGTAACAGGTTCTATTGAATTCATCTGACATTCGCTTCAATGCAGCGATAAATGTCTGATATCTAAGTTGGATATATATGGAATCAGATCTTAGTTTGAAGAAAGTTGATGCCTTCATCGGACAATGCAGATTTAAGCATTTTCACCAAAGAATGTTTGGGGGGACTTGGCGGCGATGAACTTGGGAAATGGTGTAACCCTTGAGCTTGTGATTTTGAGTTCAGTGCTCCCTACTAGTGATGGGAGGGTGGGAGAGGTGGAGGGTGGGGAGTGAGGGGGTGGTGCTGCCTGGGTCCCTCTCCTTATTACAAGACAACACCTCAGCGGCAAAATGGGCACAGTCCAAAACTGAACGATGACTTTGTTCATGCTTTCCATCGATGAAGCATTACCAAGCAGACAATGTCAAGGTCATGTCATCCACTGCATTGTATTTCCGCAGCCGACTTCATACCTGTGCGTAAAATGCTCCAGTAACTCAGGTAAAGCGCGTGTCATATGAGTACTTTTGCATTCCGGGGCTAGTGTGCTAACTATTACACCACCTAGGCTCCCTGATGTCATCACCCTATCCACACCCACCTGTCTATGTGTCTCCTTGCCTGAGAGGTCAGTGCAGACTACTGCACTTGTCCCCCTGGAATTGTAAGTCTTTTAAATGGTCATTTAATGCTTACAATTACCTACATACAGGAAATGCATGTACATATACATGTACACAGAGTAGGTTCAGCAACCATACGGTGCACGTAGCTTGTACAGGATCCAGGTCATGGCGAGCAGTGTTGTGGGGGTAAAAAAAAAGGGAAATATTGTAGAGCAGGAATCGAACCCACATCTCTTGCATTCTGAGCCAGTGTGCTAACTATTACACCACCTAGGCTCCCTGATGGTATCACCCGATCCACACCCACCTGTCTATGTGGCTCCAGGCAACTGAGAGGTCAGTGCAGACTATTACACGCGTAATATAATTAGGTGGAGCTTTTCCGAAATGTCGATGACCTACTGCTAGAGGGCGGACGTCGATGGAGGTTGGTGTGGGAGGAGAAAAAGAGCGGGGTGAAACCCGTAAGCGTTGTTTAACTGGTACCCTGCTGGTGTTTACTCCCCGAGGCAAAACTACCAATGGCCTAGTAAACTTTTATGTAGGTCCAAATGTATTAAGAATGCAGGTCTTTTTTATTTGTTTTTATTAACAACAAAAAACAAACCCAAAAATGTTTGTGAAGCTCAAATACATGCATGCCCTTTCCAGTAAATACCAGATGTTTTCAGTTTGCAGGAACCTTGTGTGTATATATGGTATAACCAGTGTTTTTACTTGGAAACAGTTATTTATAAACACATTTTTATAAGGCACAAACTAAATACAACATTGGTGATCATCCCGGCCCGTGTCTGAAAATGTGCTTACCCTCCAAAAAACTGCTAAATGGAGAGGGTGGGTGGAGTGAGAAATGGAAAGTGGATTGGAGAGTGGGGTGGATGGAGTGAGAAATGGAAAGTGGATTGGAGAGTGGGGTGGATGGAGTGAGAAATGGAAAGTAGAGTGGAGAGTGGGGTGGATGGAGTGAGAAATGGAAGTGGAGAGTGTGGTGGATGGAGTGAGAAATGGAAGTGGAAGTGGAGAGTCGGGTGAATGGAGTGAGAAATGGAAAGTGGAGTGGAGAGTGGGGTGGATGGAGTGGGAAATGGAAAGACGAGTGGAGAGTGGGGTGGATGGAGTGGGAAATGGAAAGTAGAGTGGAGAGTGTGGTGGGTGGAGTGAGAAATGGAAAGTGGAGTGGAGAGTGTGGTGGGTGGAGTGAGAAATGGAAAGTGGAGTGGAGAGTGGGGTGGATGGAGTGAGAAATGGAAAGTGGAGTGGAGAGTGGGGTGGATGGAGTCGGAAATGGAAAGTAGAGTGGAGAGTGGGGTGGGTGGAGTGAGAAATGGAAAGTGGATTGGAGAGTGGGGTGGATGGAGTGAGAAATGGAAAGGGGAGTGGAGAGTGTGGTGGGTGGAGTGAGAAATGGAAAGTGGAGTGGAGAGTGGGTGGATGGAGTGGGAAATGGAAAGAGGGAGTGGAGAGTGGGGTGGATGGAGTGAAGTGGGGTGGATGGAGTCGGAAATGGAAAGTGGAGTGGAGAGTGGGGTGGATGGAGTGAGAAATGGAAAGTGGAGTGGAGAGTGTGTGGGTGGAGTGAGAAATGGAAAGTGGAGTGGAGAGTGTGGTGGGTGGAGTGAGAAATGGAAAGTGGAGTGGAGGAGGGGATGGATGGAGTGAGAAATGGAAAGTGGAGTGGAGAGTGGGGTGGATGGAGTCGGAAATGAAGAAAGTAGGTGGAGAGTGGGGTGGGTGGAGTGAGAAATGGAAAGTGGATTGGAGAGTGGGGTGGATGGAGTGAGAAATGGAAAGGGGAGTGGAGAGTGAGTGGGTGGAGTGAGAAATGGAAAGTGGATTGGAGAGTGGGTGGATGGAGTGGGAAATGGAAAGGGGAGTGGAGAGTGTGTGGACTGTGCATGCGACAAGGACCGTGGCAATGGAGCGTGGGTAGATGGAGTAGAGCCATGCACGGGGCAGCTGGAGATGGAGGGAGGAGAGCGCCCAGGCCCGAGGTCGAGGCGCGAGTGGATGCAGTCGAACGCCCAGTGCCCTCGGCGAGTGTGCCTTAGGTTAGGCATGTCGAGCTCCCATGCAACGCTAGGCGTCGATGGGATGGTAGTCTCAGTCCCCAGGTCCCGATTGTAGAGGCGCGAGAGGATGGGATGAATGGTACCATGCCCTGTGCTATGCTGTATGTTATGCAGCTAGATATCCCAATTCCCGTTGCGATTCCGAGGTGGTATTCATGCTAAGTGCCCAATGCCCGTTTCTATTCCGCTCTGAGGTGGTACAGGCGATCTCCCATGGCCCGCCCATATTCCTTTTTCATTCCCTCCTAGTTGCCCGTCAGGTCCTTCAACTTTATCATTCCTTTCCCCTCCCCTTCATTCCCTTTACGCGCGAGCGTCTGTAAGTTCGCTTCGGATAATTGAGTGTGTCGCTGTTGTTCCAAAACACAGGCCCGGCTTTGCCATAGCCAGGAGCTATTCTGCACGTCCAGGTCTGTGTCAGCATGACGTGGCACCGTGCTCAGCGCCACCGATCCCACCAGTCCCCCCCACCCACCCAACACCCCACCCCCCCCCCACCGCCCTGCCCAAGCAAATAAAAACCACCCGGCCGCACCGCACAAGAATTTTACCAATATGGCCTCCAATACAGCCATCATCTTCTCAATATGGCCTTGCGTCTGTGTTGGTTGGTTGGTTGTTGGAGTTTTACATCCTGACCACATCTAAGGTCTGTGTTGCTATACTATTACAGCAATAATGAGATACCAATATGTGTTTTTGTTTTTGTTTTAAAAAAAGCTTAAAGCTGCATAGCCTGATGAAAGATAGGAAATATTGTAGAGCAGGAACCGAACCCACATCTCTTGAATTCTGAGCCAGTGTGCTAACTATTACACCACGTACGCTCCCTGATGTTATCACCCTATCCACACCCACCTGTTTATGTGGCTCCAGGCAACTGAGAGGTGAGTGCAGACTATTACACGCGTAATATAATTAGGTGGAGCTTTTCCGAAATGTCGATGACCTACTGCTAGAGGGCGGTCGTGGATGGAGGTTGGTGTGGGAGGAGAAAAGGAGCGGGGTGAAACCCGTAAGCATTGTTTAACTGGTACCCTGCTGGTGTTTACTCCCCGAGGCAAAATTGTCAAAACAAAAAAACACTTCTCTAGATTTGATTCTCCACATCAAACATAGGTAAATGTCGGTACACTTATTAAAGCATCTACTGCTGCATAGAAGGAACTGCTAAGTCAATTTAATAAAAAAAGAAAAGTTTGTTTTATTTAACGACACCTCTAGAGTACATTGATTTTTGTATCAATGGCTATTAGACATCAAACATATGGTCATTCTGACATATTTCTTTAGAGGCAACCTGCTGCCGCAACATAGGCTACTCTTTCCGATAAGCAGCTGAGGGGTCTTTTACATGCAACAGACAGGACAGCACATACCACAGCCTTTAATGACCAGTTGTGGACTACTGTTGGGACGGAAAATATCCCAAACTACAAATGTGTCCACTGAGCAGGGTCGACAGGATGACTGACACCCTTCACAGGTGGACATTTTACCATGTTTTTATTCATATCCTGTGGTTAATGACATATGTAGAAATAGAAAATGTGTATAGTTAATCAGATATTGGTTATATATTTCTTTAAAACAAGTTTTTGTTGACAGATTTGGCATTTTAATATTTAGAACAAGAATTACTTATGGCTAATCAATGGTGATGTAAACATCAGCCTGTAAAGTGACTGAAATTGTATGTTTCTTAGCTCAAAATGCTTAATTATGGAGAGTTGCGTCTTAAACATATTTATTATATTATTATATTGCATCCTTCCATCCATGTTTGTACCAAATTGTTATGTATTTATATTAATTTTGAATAAAATGGAAGTTTTGGCCTACGCGTATCGGCAAACTCAATGGCTGTACGCCTTTGCTTTGCTCCCAACGCCATTTTCAGCGCATGCGTACTCGGAACCGTAATCTCGTCTATTGAAGTGGCAACCTGGTGTATTTACAGTCCTGGAAGTGGATATTTGCACCCCCCCCCCCACCACCACCACCATCCAGCCCTACTCAGTGGACGCGTTGGCTGAATCGGTAGAGCACGGACTCAAGATCGGGAGTCAAACCAATGACGTACAAAATTTATATTTGTTGCTTCCTAGTCTGGTGCTTGGCATTAATAGGATAGGGCAAGGACTGGTTAGCTCAGTGTCAGGATAATGTTACCGAGTGGGATATCGGGTCATGGTGCCAGTGGTCTGATTTCCCAGTGGGGCAGTACTGTAAAGTCGCCATGAGTGCACAGTCGGTACCCGTCCTGATATGACCCTAGATGTTGCAAGGACATAAAACTCCAACAACCAACCAATCCAGCCCTACTTTGCATTATAGGCCATTCACTTTAAACTTACGTTGAATCCATGACGAACCCATAAACACAATGAGCAACCGTAGTCGGGTTCCTGCCCTTTATTTGTCACTGAAATGGGTTGCAGTTGCTTGTTGGGGTTTTACATCTTGGCAACATCCATAACCATATCGGGACGGACTACCAAAATGTACTGCATTAGATGGCTGGTTGATTGTTGGAGTTTTACATCCTGGCAACATCTCAGGTCATTTCAGGACGGGTACCGCCTTGCCACAGTGCGCACTCATGGCAACTTTATAGTGATGCCTCACTGGGAAATCAAGCCACTGGCACCATGACCCAATTTCCCACTCAGTAACATTATCCTGACACTGAGCTAACCAGTTACTGCGTTAGATAAAATGACACTTTCTATAGGCAATGTGGTACAGTGTTTTTGCGCTACAGCATTCCAGGCTCCCTCTATCCAAACCTACACAGGCACCCAACTCCTAGCACAGATAGCGGCCAGTTACGCTCGATTATCAATATTTATGCACTAATATGAGTCAAAGCGCTTTCATTTAATCCAATTTCATTCGTAAGACGCTGGAACGGACTACCAGCAGTTTATGAACAGCCCAGCTTCACGTCCAAGCATCTGCTGCGTTTTTAAATGTGATAAACATTTGTCTGTCCAGTTTGCAATGATCTATGGGCAATAAGCACATGCGCACTGCTAAGCTGATCTCAGGGGCAATAAGGACAGTCGTTAGCAATGACCTGTAATGGACTACTTACTTTCCCTCAGTTACGCTCGATTATCTCTTTATGAGTTATGCAGTGGGTAGGATGCTCCACTATATGTTCCACTTATAGCTTAAGGTATAGCTGACCCAGTTATAGCTTATAGCATAGCCAACGCAGTTATGGAATATAACATAGCTGACCTAGTTATGGCTTATAGCATAGCAAATGCAATTATGGAAAATAAAATAGCTGACCTAGTTGTTGCTTATAGCATAGCCAACGCAGTTATGGAATATAGCGCAGCTGACCTGGTTATGGCTTATACTTATAGCATAGCCAACGCAGTTATGGAATATAGCGCAGCTGACCTGGTTATGGCTTATACTTATAGCATAGCCAACGCAGTTATGGAATATAGCATAGCAGACCCAGTTATGGCTTATAGAATAGCCAACGTAGTTATGGTACATAGCGTAGCAGACCCAGTTACGGCTTATACCATAGTTATAGAATAGCTATGTAGCTTTGAGTTGTTCTACTTGCCAGCCATGAGCCATACACAGGAGGTAAGATGATTTACTCCTGAGCTATGAGTATGAGCTGCTCGTTGGTGGTGGAGGTGGGGGGGGGGGCCGAGACGGGGGCGGAGATGGTGTTCTGTGTGTGGAGGGAGGGGGAGGTGTTCTGTGTGTGGGCGGAGGGGGAGGTGTTCTGTGTGTGGGGGGAGGGGGAGGTGTTCTGTGTGTGGGGGGAGGGGGAGGTGTTCTGTGTGTGGAGGGAGGGGGAGGTGTTCTGTGTGTGGGGGGAGGGGGAGGTGTGCGTGTGGAAGGGCTCGGGTTGAACGCTTTGTTACCGCACCGACCTGCTCGCTGCTCGCAGTTCATGTTCCTCGGAGCTGTTCGGAGCAGTTCGGAGCAGCTCGGGGAAGCTAGGAGCTGTTCTGGGCAGCTCCGAAGCTGCTCGGGTGCTGCTCGAGAGCTGTTCGGGAGCTGTTCAGAGCAGCTCGGGAGCTGTTCGGGAGCTGTTCGGGACATGTTCGGAGCAGCTCAGAAGCTGCTCGGGGTAGCTCAGGGGCAGCTCGGGAGCTGTTCGGGAGCTGTTCAGAGCTGCTAGGGAGCTGCTCGGGAGCAGCTAGTGGCCGCAGGTAGGAAGGCAATGAAATACTGGGGTGAGTGATGGGCCAGCATGATGTGGTCCAACGTGGTGGAGTTGGGTAGAGGCTTTAGAGGAGGAGATGGGGAAGTGGGAAGGGGAGAGGTGGAGGGCGGATGGGGTGGGGAGGAGGAGAGGAATGTGGGTGCAGGAGGGGAGAGGTTTCTTCTTCGAGGTTCCCCACCTGCCTGAAGCTGTTCCCTCCCCCCCCCCACCTCCCCCCCCCCTCCAGACTGCTGTATGTTGCGGTAGGGGTGGTGTGGGGGTGTGGGTGTGGGTGGGGGTGAAAGTGCCGCAAAGCAGGCAAAGAAGTAGACAGCCTCAACCCCAAAATCAGCTGAACTTGTACACCATCTCAACAGGTTACGTTAAAGTTGCATAGTCCAAGGGATTTGAGCTTCTGTCATTTTCTGTAGCTAAATATATTAGGTCCATCGGTAAGCTAAGATTCCATACATGCGGTATGCGTTATCCGAATGTGAATTCGGCAAAAAAATTGAAAAGCATGTAAATGAATAGTGGTGCTTCCATGTATCCGAATGCAAATGAGAATACGAATGCGAATGCGGCAAATGGATCGATCCATGGACCGATCGGTGCGAATACGGATGCGAATACGGCTGCATTTGCCATAGAAAACAACAATAACTTTTACTTTTCTTCACAAATTTGGAGCAAAAACAAACTAAAATGGCAGGGGTATCTTTTTTATTTTATTTATTTTATTTAACGACACCCCAGCACAAAAAGTAGACATCAGCTATTGGAGGTTGGCATGGGTAGCTAGGCCGCACACCACATTCGCATTCGCATGCCGCATACCGCATATATGGAATCTTAGCCTTATACTCCCCCTTATTTTAGCTTGGAGTAACTTTGGTATGAAATGATTAACTTAGAGGAGATATTTGAAGTGTAAACATGACAAATTAATGTTAGTGTCCTTCTCAAAATCCTGACTCCATAGGCCTCAGCATTAAGAGGTTCTATTAAATTGACGTAATGTGCCCTTCTATGTTGCAACAAATATAATGCAGCTTTAACGACTGGATGACACATGTTAGTGTAGGGAGCTCAGCTAAGCAAACAACCAATTAGGGGCTAGATCACCCCAACCCTTCTCCTAGCGGACAGAGTAAATAATAAATATCCGTAAAACCACTACGCAGCTCTATCCTTGTTTTCCTGTGTTCCCCCCCCCCCCCCTCCCCTTTCCCCTTCCTCTTCTTCAATGTTTTCAGTATTCATGACGGTTCATAGCGAGGACAAATAATGGGGAGCTTGTCTTTGTCTATGAGTGTGAAGGTACACACATGCGGCTAGCCCACATTCTGATCACATATTGCTATTGTAGACGCAAATAGAAGGACCGCTGAAACATTCGCCTATCGATTCAATTATTGTCATATATAATTTTGGTTAATAACGAAAGCACCAGTTCAATGCGCGGTAAGCAGCAACGCAGTTCGCACATGTTTCGCCATTTTCTGTTTGTCTTGCCGCATGAGCCTCGTTTTCACTTTTCGAATCAGAGCGCTTCTCCATGGAGAAGCGACTGGAAACTTTTCGTTATTCACCTCTAATCACTGATCAGCAAAACATGACCTGCACAAAGATATGCCCCCTCCGTCCCCTCACCGGATGTACGTCACTCACCGGAAGTACGTCATACATATGCATTGCAGGGATGAGCAAGATGGTGTGTTGTCTGTCAAAGTCGAGAGACATTTCATGTCATTCACCTAATATTTAGCTTATTCACCTAATATTTTGTTATGCTATATATTATATGTGATGTATAAGCATTATGCGAGTATAAAGCTGCGTAAGGGATTATATATATATGTTATTACTCTGTACTACTTTATAACACACTATGCTATCGACCAATCGTCTCTCTGTATCTATTTACCTCCTACCACAATGCACTTCGAGCCGCGCTTCCGCCGCCTCCACTGTCACTTGCGACCTGAATTCACACACACACACACATATATATATATATAGAGAGAGAGAGAGTGAGAGAGGGAGAGAGATAGTAGACTTGGCAAACCCCCACACACACACATTGTAGTTTTTCACACCGGAAGTAAAGGTAGGTTCCTCTCAATGAGCTATTAATAGCCCCACAGGAAGTCCTCCACGGGAAAGAATAAGCACAACAAAACCAATCTATTACACAATGCCAATATCACACTATCGCTAATTCTAATGCGGAAATTAACCACGATGCCCAGAAGAGATGCGAAATTTACTAAACAAACAAAAATGGCACTCGGCTAAAGACTGGCTAATTAAGGTGGCCTTACAATGTCGAATGGCGCCAAGGTCAAGGACAGCGGAAGGTAATTTGCTTCGCAAATGCGATTGCTAATTAGGACCAAGTCGTGGTGAATCTACCTGTGGAGTTTGGTGTGTCACCTGGAGTTGTTGCCATGACTACTACACCTGGCACTGGAGTGCAGTGCGCTTGTTGGGGAGCTGTGTGTACTGGTGGGGTGGGGGTGGGAGGGAGGGAGGGGAGATTCTATATAGAAGGTCTTGTTTGTTTCTTTATTGGTGTGACCAGTGTCGCAGTTTCAGTTCTCAAGCAGTTGCAGTTCTCAACATCGCTTCTGCGCATGCGTCAACATCTAAAGGCATTGTCTGCGCATTGTCAATGGTCGTGAGCAATCTTCACACAGAAAAAGTGAAATATCTCTAAAACCAAACCACCTAGAAACATATCGCTTGGTAGACATATAGAAAACATGTTTACCAACACGATTATATTAAGTTGATATGGTTAGGGTTCTGGATTTCTATTAAGTTTGAATAATGTTTTGCACTGCGCGTACCGCCAAACTCAAGGCATTGTCAATGGTCATGAGCAATCTTCATGCAGAAAAAGTGAAATATCTCTAAAACCACACCACCTAGAAATAAATCGCTTGGGATACATATAGAAAACATGTTTACCGAAAAGATTATATTAAATTTATAAGGTTAGTCACAATGACACTATAGTGACAGCGATTTGCGGCGATGAGCAATGGTTTAAATCGGGCTAATGTTGACACATGGGCAGATGATGCTTTGACGCATGCGCAGATGCTTTGACACATCCGCAGAAGCAATGTTGAGAACTGCAACTGCTTGAGAACTGAAACTGCAACACCGGGCGAGGTGGCCGAATCCATAGAGCGCACGTCTCTGATGCGGGAGTTTAGGAGTTTGGTTCCCGGTCGAGTCAAACCAATGACTTAAAAATGTATACTTGTCGCTTCCTAGCTTGGCGCTCGGCATTAGTAGGATAGGGCAAGGACTGGTTAGCTCAGTGTCAGGATAATATGACTGAGTGGGATATCAGGTCATGGTGCTGGTGGCCTGGTCTCCCAGTGGGGCAGCACTCTAAAGTCACTATGAGTGCAGACTGTCACGAGTAGGTACCCGTCCTGATATGAGCATAGGAAGCCAGCGCTTTCACTGATTCGGTCTCCAAAGTTAGCCATTTTTAATCAAAGTTACTCTGAACCAAAATAAAGTAAAGGATATACGATAAGGGTCTTTGTTGTCCGACTGTGGCCATTAGTGTCATTCAGCCTGAATAACCCTCCTCAGTGGTTCAGAGTGACGTAGAACATGGAATACTTTATGTCCTAGCAACATCTAAGGTCATATCAGTACAGGTACCGACTTGTGTCAGTGTGCACTCATGGTTACTTTATAATGCTGCCCTACTGAGAAATCAGGCTACCGGCATCATGACTCGATATCCCACTCAGTCACATTATCCTGACACTGAGCCAACCAGTCCTTGTTCTATCCTATTAATGCCAAGCGCCAGGCTAGGAAGTGACTAGCATAAATTTGATAAGTCATTGGTTTGACTCGATCAAGAACCAAACTCCCGATATGATCTTATATGTTGTTAGGACGTAAAACAACAACAAAGTGAGTGGTTTCTTTCGAGAAATGTACGCTTTTATAAAATTGTGAAAAGCGTTCCCAAACGACACAACAATAATGCAATAAATACCAAGGTAGTTCTAATAGATTGTTTGTTTGTTTGATTCGGCCACCGCACCCGGTAAATTAGAATGTAGTGCAAATACTACTGTCGTGGGGGTGATGAAAATGGGAAATACTGCGCCTAGAGCGGGACTCGAACCCACATCTCTTTGCATTCCGGGCCAGTGTGCTAACCATTACACCACCTAGGCTCCCTGATATCAATACACTCCCCACGCCTACCTGTCTATGTGGTTACTTGCCTGAGAGGTCAGTGCAGACCACTACACTCGTCCCCCTGGAATTGTAAGTCTTGTAATGCTTACAATTACATACATACAGGCAATGCACTAACACATACATACACAGGGTAGGTTCAACAACCATACAGCGCAAAGCTTGTACAGGATCCTGATCACGGCAACCAGTGTCATGGGGGTGATGAAAATGGGAAATACTGCGCCTAGAGCGGGACTCGAACCCACATCTCTTTGCATTCCGGGCCAGTGTGCTAACCATTACACCACCTAGGCTCCCTGATATCAACACACTCCCCACGCCTACCTGTCTATGTGGTTACTTGCCTGAGAGGTCAGTGCAGACCACTACACTCGTCCCCCTGGAATTGTAAGTCTTGTAATGCTTACAATTACATACATACAGGCAATGCACTAACACATACATACACAGGGTAGGTTCAACAGCCATACAGCGCAAAGCTTGTACAGGATCCTGATCACGGCAACCAGTGTCATGAGGGTGATGAAAATGGGAAATACTGTGCCTAGAGCGGGACTCGAACCCACATCTCTTTGCATTCCGGGCCAGTGTGCTAACCATTACACCACCTAGGCTCCCTGATATCAACACACTCCCCACGCCTACCTGTCTATGTGGTTACTTGCCTGAGAGGTCAGTGCAGACCACTACACTCGTCCCCCTGGAATTGTAAGTCTTGTAATGCTTACAATTACATACATACAGGCAATGCACTAACACATACATACACAGGGTAGGTTCAACAACCATACAGCGCAAAGCTTGTACAGGATCCTGATCACGGCAACCAGTGTCGTGGGGGTGATGAAAATGGGAAATACTGCGCCTAGAGCGGGACTCGAACCCACATCTCTTTGCATTCCGGGCCAGTGTGCTAACCATTACACCACCTAGGCTCCCTGATATCAACACACTCCCCACGCCTACCTGTCTATGTGGTTACTTGCCTGAGAGGTCAGTGCAGACCACTACACTCGTCCCCCTGGAATTGTAAGTCTTGTAATGCTTACAATTACATACATACAGGCAATGCACTAACACATACATACACAGGGTAGGTTCAACAACCATACAGCGCAAAGCTTGTACAGGATCCTGATCACGGCAACCAGTGTCATGGGGGTGATGAAAATGGGAAATACTGTGCCTAGAGCGGGACTCGAACCCACATCTCTTTGCATTCCGGGCCAGTGTGCTAACCATTACACCACCTAGGCTCCCTGATATCAACACACTCCCCACGCCTACCTGTCTATGTGGTTACTTGCCTGAGAGGTCAGTGCAGACCACTACACTCGTCCCCCTGGAATTGTAAGTCTTGTAATGCTTACAATTACATACATACAGGCAATGCACTAACACATACATACACAGGGTAGGTTCAACAACCATACAGCGCAAAGCTTGTACAGGATCCTGATCACGGCAACCAGTGTCATGGGGGTGATAAAAATGGGAAATACTGTGCCTAGAGCGGGACTCGAACCCACATCTCTTTGCATTCCGGGCCAGTGTGCTAACCATTACACCACCTAGGCTCCCTGATATCAACACACTCCCACGCCTACCTGTCTATGTGGTTACTTGCCTGAGAGGTCAGTGCAGACCACTACACTCGTCCCCCTGGAATTGTAAGTCTTGTAATGCTTACAATTACATACATACAGGCAATGCACTAACACATACATACACAGGGTAGGTTCAACAACCATACAGCGCAAAGCTTGTACAGGATCCTGATCACGGCAACCAGTGTCATGGGGGTGATGAAAATGGGAAATACGTGCCTAGAGCGGGACTCGAACCCACATCTCTTTGCATTCCGGGCCAGTGTGCTAACCATTACACCACCTAGGCTCCCTGATATCAACACACTCCCCACGCCTACCTGTCTATGTGGTTACTTGCCTGAGAGGTCAGTGCAGACCACTACACTGCTATCACGGAAAGTAAATTTGAAACCTGAGTATGTCTTATAACATATTTCAGTCCGCTTTTTCCGTCCCCATATGACGTCATCAAACCACTAATAATAGCCACTGACAGCTTCAGTCCAATTCTCATGGCCAGATCGCTGCCTACTCCGGTGTCGGGACTAAAATAGCTCATTCTAAATGAACTGCATTTCATCTTTCCGGAATATGAATATTGTTGTTAAGATACATTGAATATTCGTGCAAAGAATTCAGTAAAACCTCTCCACATCGACCGACCATGGGACGCGAATTTGAATGATCCATTTAAGGAGGTGGTTAGTTTGGGGAGTTTTTTTTTATCGTTACAATGGTATTGTACAGGTGATTTTTTTGGGACCCAAATAAAGCGATCGATATAGGGGAGCGGTCGATATGTGGAAGTGGTCAGCTAGAGAGGTTTTACTGTACATGGTGGTGTTCTCTGTGGCAGAGTGGTTAGAGTGTCTGACTTTTTTCTAGGTCGGATGCCTGATCTGAGGGTCGGTGGTTCGAGTCCCCGTCCCCCCCCCCCCACCTCTGCCAATTTGGATTTCCACCGCTGTGTATAACTTACAGCGTCATCAAAGGCAGGTTGCTCTCATACCATGTCTATGTGGTGTGGGAGGTTAAAAATTCCTTGGGTCGGTAAAAGTGTAGGCCCGGGCTTTCTATCGACAAACCGGCCACAGCAGGAGCATCCACATCGCGGCCCTGGGAATCAGCTATCTGATTGCAAATCCTGCTACCACCATCCACCACCAAGAGCATGTCCCACGCATAAAGATCATACCTCTGCTCGAAAATCCCAACTGGTGCAAGGACACGATGAAGAACTGTACATGGACAAATAAGATGACTAGGTCTCATCAGTAGAAGTCAGTATCACTGGTCGGAACAAGAATAACTATGTACATGGAATAAATCTGCATTGTTTTGCTCACCGTTACCTCTTTGTTGTGTTTGAGACGCGTCAGACAGGATAGACAAGATTTATAGGCAGCTACGTCACTGCCAGACTCCCAGTAAATGTAACTAAGTGAACCAACCATGTACAGTCCCTTCCTGCCTATATATATACACCATTTACAGAGGTGATTTAGTTTAGTTTTTTTTTATTGTTACAGTGGTATTGTATGGGCGATCATTTGGGACCCAAATAAAGCGATCAATATAGGGGAGTGGTCGATCTGTGGAGGTGGTCGGTTAGAGAGGTTGTACTGTTTATATATTTAAAAGAGAATTATACCGTACATATATCTTATATATAATACATATTATACACAATATATATAATATCTACATTATATATATTATACATTATATATAATAATTATTATATATAATACATTATATAGTATACTATATATATAATACACAACATACATATTAATCATATACACATTGTACACATTATACATATTATACGCTAATATATAATTATATGTGATTATATATCATATATACATACATACATCTATATTGCACATCCACTAACCTACCTGGAACTTGCAGTTTCCATAGCAACTAGCAGCGACCCACCCCCTGCTCAGCACCAGTCCTACCACACCTCATGTGCCTCCCCCTGGCGTACGTTTCACTAACTATCTTCCAGACATGTTCGCAATCATAGCATCAACTTCACAAATACTACATGATAACAAGTTGGAATGACGGTTCGGATGAGTAAGTTATTTGGTGAATAACACAAACACTGTATATATATATATATATATATATGGGTCACTCTCCTGAAGACTGGCCAGAAGTGCCACATTGAGAGTTAAAATCTAATATTTGAATTTTTAACATTTTTTGGTTGCAAATGAAAGCTGGAAATCTCCCCTTTACATCTATCTAAAATATAAATTGATGAGATAAAAAATAAAGGTGTAGTCTATGATTAAGCTATGTCTTATGGCAGTATAACATGGCATAATATACAGAAATATGTAGTCCGTATGTTGAAGATGATCCTGAAAATAATTTTACTGAGAAACAGACAGAAAATTGAAGAACAAATCAGTAACGTACAAAGTGGGTTTATATCTGGAAGAGGTACACGTGAAGGGATTTTCAATATGAGAATGATTTGTGAACGTTATTGTGAAGTGAACCAGGATGTTTATGCCTGCTTTATTGACTATGAGAAGGCCTTCGACCGAGTCAATCATGAACTGTTAATCAAATGTTTACAAGATATTGGTGTCAATGGCAAAGACATTAAACTAATTGTGAACTTATACTGGACACAACGTGCATTTATAAAAATGGAGCAGGGCCTATCGGATGAAGTTATGATTAAACGAGGAGTTCGACAGGGGTGTGTATTGTCACCATGTCTATTTAACCTGTACACAGAGATGATTTTCAGACACATTGAAGATTGCAAGGGAGTGACAATAGGTGGCATGAACGTCAACAATCTTAGATATGCCGATGACAGTGTAATACTAGCAGACAGTGAGAAAAACCTACAAGATATAGTGAATAGAATCAATAAAGCTGGAATACTATTCAACATGAAGATGAATGCCAGGAAGACCAAAACAATGGTTATAAGTAAAAAGACAGATAAACCAAATGTCAATATAACCATAGATGGCACAAACATAGAACAAGTATCCGAATTCATATATCTCGGACAAAAGATTACAAATGATGGGAGATGTGAGGAAGAAATTAAAAGAAGGATAACAATAGCCCGAACAACATTCTCCAAAATGTATAGAGTGTTAACATCAAGTAAGATATTAATACAAACAAGGAAGCGTATTCTTCAGTGTTATGTGTGGTCTACTCTAATGTATGGGGCAGAGACATGGACAATCTCTAAGAAAATGTACAAACGTTTAGCAGCATTTGAGATGTGGACTTATCGAAGGATGATGAAAATATCATGGACAAAGAAGATCACCAACAAAGAAGTTCTCAGAAAAATTAAAAATAAGAAAAGCTTGTTTGCCACTATACAGACAAAGAAACTTATTTATTTTGGCCACATCATTCGTCAGAGTTCAATATACCGTACATTGTTGGAAGGGAAGGTGAATGGCAGCAGAGGGAGAGGGAGACCAAGAACATCATGGTTTACAAATATTTCACAGTGGACAGGCTTGAATTATTCACAGTCTATCAGAACAGCACAACATCGGGATAAGTGGAGAACCATTGCATCCAACCCTCGACTAGAGGACGGAACTATTGATTGATTGATATTGATGAAAAAAAGAAGTAATTCCCACCCATGCTTTATTCACTGAATAATTAGTGTACAATATTTGTGTGGCATCCAGAGACCACTATACGGAAATTTGTAATTACAAATCTTAGTAGGTCTATAGTGTAGCAGTGTTGCAAGCCAACTGCGGTGGCTGGGGCATGCTCGTAGGTTGTGCACATCATCGAGCCCCATCCGGTGGCAGTCCCGCAAATCAGTGGCAAGTTCCCCCGCAAAACACCGGGGGGAACCACAGTGCGCTTTCCTTACACCCGCATATACGTGGCTATATACATATATATATATATATGCATATACGCCGAAAGGAATGGCAAATACATGGCAGTATATACAATGGTAATAAATGGATAATAATAACGATATTCCCTTCCACGGCTTTATACTTGCATAATGCTTATACACTATAACCCTGTTAAACCAAACTTGAAGGGACCCTAGACATTTATTTGGATTCACTGATCATTGGTTTAACGAAGCTTTGGCTTTGACTTTGACTTTGATTAAGCGTGTATTGCACATGTAAAAGACAATGTATGTGGACACTTTGATCATTGTTTTTTTATGTATATACAGTATAACCTTGTTAAACCCAGCTCGGTTAAACCAAACGATCGGTTAATCCTAACTTTTTCCGGCAGCCCGCAAAATACTACCTTTTATCATATAAAAAAGTTGGTGTGGTCTCAGATGACCTTATAACTACGTGAAAGTTTGGTTTAACCGTACCGGAAGTGGCCTGGAATCGACAATTTTGTTTGGATTTACCGATAGTTTGGATTAATCGACTTTGGTTTAACCAACTTTTTTAGATGCTAAATGGTAGTATTTTGCCAGGCCGCCAACAAAAGCTTGGATTAACTGATCGTTTCGTTTAACCGAGCTTGGTCTAACAGGGTTATACTGTACTGTACAGTGTACATCACACACACAATTTGAAAGTGAGAAACGAGTGACCGTTAGTGTCAGCTGGTCAAGAGTCAGAGTCGGCGGGATGCAGAGAATGATCGACTAGTCAATATATTGAGTTAGTATGTGAGGATCGGTGCCAGGAGGACCGACCAGAAGCTTTAGCAGGCACTCATGGCGACTTTATAGTGCTGCCCCACTGGGAGACCAGGCCACCAGCACCATGACCTGATATGCCACTCAGTCACATTAATCTGACACTGAGCCAACCAGTCCTTGCCCTATCCTAATAATGCAGAGCGCCTGGCTAGGTAGGAAGCAACAAGTGTCAATTTTTAACTCATTGGTTTGATTCGACGGGGGTTCGAACCAACAAACAAATGGGTTTGGATCCTGTGATCTTCCAAAACAGGAGATGGACGCTCAACTCATTCGCCCATCCAATCTGGTCACCTTTAGTTTGAAGACCTCGCTTTAGTTCTAAGTGACTTTTATTTTAGCCAACAAACTTCATAACTATTTGAAGTACAACCACAAGTATGCACTGTTAATTGTAGCGTGTACGTCACAACTCTGACACCATAGACTTTAGCGGTAACATGTTCTATTAAATCCACTCAGTATCCCCTTCTGTGCAGCAACAAATGCTTACTTAAAGTTGTTACATAGTCCGATTGTTTTGAAGTTCTGCAATTTTTCTGCGATAAATATATTAGGTTGATTGTTATAATCTACGTTACTTCAATTTAAAGTAACTTGTGTTTTAAATCGCTAACTTTGGAGATATTTTAAGTGTAAACCTGTCAAATTAGTTTTCGCAAGCATGCCGAAACTCTGACACCATAGTAATATGTTCTATTTAACTGACTCAGTAATATTCCCTTCTATGTAGCAACAGATGCGTAATAAGTGCACGAGTATCTAAAGGCCCTCTCACACTATGACGTAACAACGTCAGCGTAGGGAGAACGTGAAGAACGTTGAACTTCTCGGCGTAGTATGCAAATTTGGGCACAAGTTGAACGTGGATGCCGCGTAGTTGACGAGAGCGTAACGTCGGTAAAGCGTAGTGAGGACGAGAGAGGACAACGTAATTACGCTGACGGGACGTTATTAACGTTATTCGATCGCCAGAACTACGTTGCATTACATTACCTTACGTTATTTACGTCATGAAATGGTGGCAAAACGGTAAACGTACGTTGGACGTCCGTTAGGCGTCCGTTTTCCCGACGTTTTCACGACGTGCACTTTAATGTTGGTCAACGTAATGCAACGTAGTGCAACGTAGTGACCAGCATTTCATTGACATTCGCTGAACGTGTACAGAACGTATGGCGAACGTAAACCCTTACGTTCTAGTTATGTCGAAAGTTTTGAACAGGTGACGCGTGCCAACGTAACATGACGTAATGTGACGTAGCTCGACGTCAGTCTAACATCATTCTGACGTCATCATAACATAACCCAACGTATGTCAACGTAATGACGAAAAGTGATCACGTCAGGCTTACGTTTGCTCGTTACGTCGTAGTGTGACAGGGGTATTAGTTAGATATGCAGAATCAAATCTAGATAAGTGTACTGGTATTGACAATATTGATGGTTTATCGGACTGTGCAGCTTTAACAAGTGCGCACCAGTATCTAAGATGGGTGATTGAGATCGAATCTGGACGTAATTTATTTAGGTTCAGACAATTGTATCTTATCATCGGGCTATGCAGCTTTAAACGGAAAATGATCGCTGGTAATCTTTAAGTACGCCGGGCTCAATGAACGCCTGCACCCTTAGTACGCCGGACTCACTGAACGCCGAGGCATGGGCAACCCAAACAACAGGTGGGTTAGTTCTGGTTAGCGCCGCTAGGTGGTAGCGAGGCGGTGGTGGCGGGTTGGGCTGAGTTTTTGTTGTTTTCTCACCGGCTACATCCCTCCACCTTCTCTCAAGGCGCTGTCTCGAAACCAGCCCCCCACAACTCCCCCAACCCCCACCCCCACCCCACTCCCCACCGCACACCCCTAGCGGTAAGTCGCCTGGACCGACGTCAGTGGTTGTTGTTTTTTTTTTATCCAGAAGGAGTTTAGCTTACTTCCTACCAAAAAGAAATAATTTAAGAATGGAAGAAAATGCTCACCCAAACGCACCTGCCATCTATGTTTTTTGTTGCTCCACAAGACACACACACAGATAGATATAGGATCTCCTTCGCAATTGCCAACAATATGTTGAAAGATATTGTACTGTAGCATAGTATTATGGTGTGGTGCCCTTGTGGTGTTCTCTGTGGCGGAGTGGTTAGAGTGTCAGACTTTGTTCTAGGTCGGATGCCTGATCTGAGGGTCGGTGGTTCGAGTCCTCATGCCCCCCCCCACCTCTGCCAATTTGGATTTCCACCGCTGTGTATAACTTACAGCGTCATCAAAGGCTAGTTGCTCTCATACCATGTCTATGTGGTGTGGGAGGTTAAAAATCCCTTGGGTCGGTAAAAGGGTAGGCCCGGGCTTTCTATCGACAAACTGGGAATCAGCTATCTGATTGCAAATCCTGCTACCACCATCCACCACCGAGACCACATCCCACGAATAAAGATCATACTTCTGCTCAAAAATCCCTTGAGATAACTGGTGGAAGGACACGATGAAGAAGAATAGTATTATTAGTAGTCTGCACTGGCGTCGCAGGGAAGGTGCCCCATAGTAAGTATGGGTAGATAAAAGATTTACCCCATACTTGTAGTAGGGGTGAATGACAACGTAGTCTAAATATGACGAAAATAGCTTTAGTATGGAACAGGAAGTAGAAACTCTGGTTCCAGTATTTAATAGCTATTTATATTAGCACAGAGTTGGTGAAATGGGCGAGAATGGGAAAAAAAGACAAAATAGCGACCACAGAAAGCTGTCGATTTCACTTTTAAAGTCGATTAAACTACATGTTTTATTATATTTTTCAAATCAAAAGTAGCGGGTAAATATTAAGATATATGTGAAGAATATATTTTGCTCCTTAAATTAAGAATTGATCTGCTCATTTCATCTACCCAGCATGTAGATAATTGCCGCTAGTTTTTATATAGGATTGTTCTTCACCCCTGCTCAGCCTATAGCAGCACCGGTTGAATGTTTTATCTAGTGGACAGGGTGATTGCATCAGGGAGCCATCGGTAGCATAATGGTTTAGACGCTGGCCTTGGACCGGCGAGAAGTGCAGCTGCTAAGTCTGCTCTAGGCACAAAATTCCGCATCTTCATTACTACCCCTATGGCAATATCTTGACGTAAACTTGTTTTTTTGCCTGTTTTTATTTCTGGTGGCTCTATATTTCACTGATTGATAAGGGAATTGTCCTGGTCAAGTTGAATAATTGGTTGTGATTGAGTTGGAAGGGGTAGGGGCTGGGGTGGGGGTTGGGGTGGGGGGAGTTTCTATATTCTCTCTCAATAGATGGTGTGTGTGCATTTTCAGTGCCCTCTGTTATCAGTAGGTGGCAGCACGCTGCAGTCAACGTCTTGCAGTGTGCTTCGTCTAATGGCATGTGTTGTTTGACATCTTAGCAACACCTCAGGTCATGTCGGGATGGGCACCGACTTGTGACAGTATGCACTTATAGTGACTTTATAGTGCTGCCCCACTGGAAAACCAGGCCACTGACACCATGACCTGATATCTCACACAGTCACATCATTCCTGATACGGTGCTAACCAGTCCTTGTCCTATCCTATTAATGCCGAGCGCCAGGCTAGGTACCAACAGCTATCAATTTTATAAGTCATTGCTTTGACTCGGGGGAGATTCAAACTCGTGACTTTCCACACATGAAGTCTGTACTCTAGCGATTGGGCCGCCGCATCCGGTCGTCTAATGGTTGATCACTATTTGTGAATCGCAGTTAAAGAATTGCAGTAGCATTTGTACAGTGCTAGTTAAAGTATGCCTTTTTCGACTTCATCCTGGGAGGCGCTTCTGACAACCGGACAGTGGGCAGACGGGTAATGAATAGTGTGTGCATATTTTTACTTTTGGAAATGTTGAACTCAATATGCGTGTATAAATATATATATAAATTTTGAACTCCATATATATTATATATATAAACCTGCTGTATAATTCATTATGGGAATATAAACAAACACACTACCACCATCAGTTCTTCGTCTCCTTACAATCGCCTTGTTATACACTTATTATATATGCACATCCGGTGCTTAGTTCCCTCTCCACCCATGACAGTGCCACCTGCGTGCGGTCATTATCACCTATTAACCGACATGGCTTTTGAGATTTTACAACTTTTTTTCCCTGTAACTGTGTAAGCTATTAATATAATCCCACCAGAGAATAAAGACATATTTGCCCTTCTAACCACTTCCATCTCATCCTACTTTGTGTCCTTATTCCAGTTTCCCTGCGCGTCTAACTGTTTATGGGCTATATAAAGCGTTTATATAGGTATAACTAGCGGAGATAAATGGAGGGGAATCATTATATATATGTATATTTGTTTATATTACGCATTCAGCCAACCGACAGTCGCATTTGATTCAGTGCGGATTGGCAGGCCACCTTTGAGTCTTCTTGTCACTACTCAACGCGATTCAGTGCTCACTTCTCCAACATTTCGCTTTTGTATGGTAAGGCAAGGCCGATCACTTATTGTGTAGTTCTTTATTCGTAGCCATATTTATAATGACGTACAATGGGTTTAAAAAAAAAGAAAAAGCGCATTTAACATATTTATTCAGCGAACACCGCGACCAATTGTACATTTCTGCAAAATGCCGATCCAAGAACAATGAGTTATGCGGATGGCTGCGAAATTGGAGATTATGTGAGTACACCACTCAGGCAGTGGTTCTGCCCAATAACAAGAAAGAGCCCTCAGAACAACTCACCAACCCTCCCTACTTCCAGCCTCACTCCCACAGTCATACTGCTGCTTAGTACCCTGCATCGCCGCCGCGCCGAGGTAGCAGCACCTGTCCGCCCTCGAGCGTCCGACCGGCACATGAATAGCCAATAACAGCGCTCTGTGGGCGGCGTGTAGCCGATGGAAACAACTCTTTTCTTGCCTTTTAAACTGCCATACTCCGGCCTGTTTGCGAGCCCACGCCGCCTAGCGGTACATAAACATCGTTAGTTCCACCACGGCCTCCCAGGTGGCGTACGCGTACAGGTGATGGCGAGTGGGACGGGGAGACGGGGCGAGGTGACCCTACCGTTCTTTATGATCGCAGGGACCGGGGTCTTCTGTGTGTGTGTGTGTGTGGGGGGGGGGGGGGGTGCATGTATGTGTGTGCATGTATGTGGGTGTATGTGTGTGCATGTGTGTGCGTGTGTATGTGCATATGTGTATGTATGGGTGTGCATGTGTTATGTATGTGTGTGCATGCGTGTATGTATGTGTGCATGTGTGTATGTGTGTGCATGTGTGTATGTGTGTATGTGTATGTGTGTATGTGTGTATGTGTGTGTACATGTATGTATGTGTGTGTATGTGTGCATGTGTTTCCATGTATGTGTGTATGTGTGTACGTGTATATGCATTATGTATGTGTGTGTACATGTGTGTATGTGTGTACATGTGTGTATGTGTACATGTGTATGTGTGTACGTGTATATGCATGTATGTACATGTGTATGTGTGTGTATGTGTGAATGTGTGTGTGAATGTGTGTACATGTGTATGTGTGTATGTGTATACGTGTATATGCGTGTATGTACATGTGTATGTGTGTGTATGTGTGTGCATATATGCATGTATGCAGGTGTTCTTTGTGAATGTGTGTACAGGTGGGTATTAAATAGTCTAGAAACAAACCAGACGGGATGGCCGAATGAGTGGAGTGTCCGCATCCCGTTTTGGTAAATTGATTGGTTGTTGGTGCTTAATATCCTAGCAACATCTAATGTCAGATGAGGATGGGTACCGACTTGTGAACGTGCACTCATAGTGACTGTATAGTGCTGCCACACCGGGAGACCAGGCCACCAGCACCATGGCTTGATATCCCACTCAGTCACAAAATCATGACACTGAGCCAACCAGTCCTTGCCCAGTCCTAATCATGCTGAGCGCCAGGTTAGGAAGCGACAAGTATCAATTTTTAAGTCATTGTTTTGACTCAACCAGAGTTCAAATCCCATGATCTAGCAAAACAGGAGACGGACGCTAAACTCATTCGGCAATCCCGTCTGGTCACCAGTGCGAAGGAGCATTGGGAACGCATCCGTTAGGGAAGGAAGAGACTGGTGGCGCCACCATTAGTCGGAGCATGGTATCCAGGAACACACAAGGTAGTAGTAGTATATACAGTATCAATAATGATTATAATAATAGAGTTCCCTTCCATGCCCTTATACTCGCATAATACTTATCCATCATATATATATATGCTGGCTAGAGTGAAAAACATGTTGCGGTTTACATTCTCATAATTTCCTTTATGATCATACAAAATATATGACAGGGGGTAGGGGTGGAGGTCCAATGGTAGTAATGTACGGCTTTTATGGTTTAATAAAATGTTGATATAACATAAACCAGTGTCATGTTTTGCGATAAATCGTTGATGTGTAGTACCTTGGGGGTAAGTCTGGAAAAGTGCTACTCTTTATTTGTACATCAACACAACTTAAGGGGCTGTCACACTTATGGTGTTAGCATATGGCAACGTATGCGCTTTTCGACCAACCCGTCGGCATAGGCCGTCATAGGTTACGCATGGGTTGGGCATACGTCGTATACGCTTTTCATAGGTCGTCATAGGGTCGCCGTAGGTCGAGCCGCCAACAGATTTTTGTGCATGTTCAAAATTTAAAACCTATGCCGGCGTGTCGCTCATACGTTTCTCATCCGCTGGACATACGCTGGACGTACGCCAGCATAGGTTATGCATAAGTTAGGGGTAGGTCGGCATAGGTTAGCTGTACGTTGAACCTGCATCCTCCGCATATCTCTGGTGTATATAGCGTACGCCTAGCTTACGTCTAACGTGCCTCAAGCATGTGCTGGCGTACCCCAAGCGTATTGCAAACGTACGGTGAGCGTATGTCCAGCGTGTTGGCTGTCTTTCACACTACGACGTATGGCCTTAGCGTATGCTGACCTATGCGAATTTTGACCAACACATCGGCATACGGCGTCATAGGTTACGTATAGGTTGGGCATAGGTCGAGTAGGCTCGGCATAGGTCGGCGTAGGTCACTGTATCTCAATCTATTTTTATTTTCAAATTATTTCGACACGTTACGTACACGCCGCCGCCATACGTCGTAGTGTAACAGGGCCTTAAAACACTTTACACACGACAATATTAACAGGATATCCTAGTATTTATTGTTATCCGAGAGATTGAAAGATCGAAGCCGCGTGGGAATAAAGGAGCATGAGAGTGACAGAGAAATGAGAACGTCCGGGATATTTTAACCAGAATTCACCTGGAAGCAACTAACCCATGTGGGTTGTCGTTTCCCGTGGCAACTAAGCAGTTGTTGATTTGATCTGACTTGGAACACACCCAGATGCACATGTGACTCATGATAAGTCACTTCCACACCTACTCGAGTAGTCTGATCCAGACGGCAACACACAGGGTGCATAGCTTTACACATTCACCGAATCAAGTGTCGTCAAGCCACCTCTATCCTCTAAAGCCCACTGGGAGTAACTTCCACAAATTTTGAAACCCACCGCAAATCTGTGCACTTTTGAAAATGGAAAAAGGAAAAAAAAAATCAATAGCCTTTATTGGGTCCCATCTTTTCACAACAAATATTTCTTAAAAAAATAAAAGCAATCAATGTTGAAAACTGGTCAATGATCTTTAAAAAAAAAATCAAATCTGTTGAGATTTTTTGTTAATGATGCCATTCCAAATGAATTAATTTGTTGGCGTTTTATTAATGAAACCATTAAATTCTCATTTCAGTAACAAATACCTTAATGAATGATACTACTTTAATTGGCGCGAATTTCACATTTCTATGAATCCATGTCATTTGGAACATTGGAAAATAATAAAATTAGGCTCATAACCTTTGACCACCCCCCACCCCACTCCGAACTCTCCAAAAGAGGTTGGGATTGCAAGTACAGACAATAAATTCCAGCATGATGTCTTGATTGATTTCATTTCATAAATCAAATTATATCATTTATAGTTGGTGAGTAAGCGGGGGAAATTTCAACCAGGAACAATTCTTCTTCAATGTCTTCTTCATTCCAGAACAACGACCGGACGCACGCGGTGATCGAATCGGTAGATCAGGAGTTCAATTCCCGGTCGAGTCAAACCAATGACTTACAAAATTGATACTTGTCGCTTCCTAGCCTGGTGCTCGGCATTGATAGGATCAGGATAGGGCAAGGACTGGTTAATTTAGTGTCAGGATAACATGACTCAATGCGATATCGGGGCATGGCACTGGCTGCCTGATTTTCCAGTGTTGCAGCACTATAAAGTCACCATGAGTGTGCACTGTCACAAATCGGTTCACGTCCTGATATGACCTTAGATGTTGCCAGGACATAACGTTCCAACAAGCAAACCCATCATACCAGCAGACTTACTGGACACGTTGGCCGAATCGGTAGAGTGCAGGCTTCCAAAGTTCCAGTGCAGAAGGTTGGGAGTTCGAAAATCCCGCCAAGTCAAACCGATGACTTACACCATTGATTCTTGTTGCTATCTAGCATTGCGCTCAGTATTATTAAGACAGAGCAATGACTGGTTAGCTCAGTATCAGAATATAGAGACTGAGCATGATACAGTATAATCCCGTTAAACCAAACTTGAAGGGACCCTAGAAATTTGCTTGGATTAACCGATATTTGGTTTAACCGAGTTTTGGCTTTGACTTTGACTTGGCTTTGGCAAAAATGCAGGTGTATTATGAATGTAATATACACTGTATGTGGACACTTTGATTAATGTTTTTTATGTATATACAGTTTAACCACATTAAACCAAGCTTGGTTAAACCAAACAATCGGTTAATCCAGATTTGTTTCGGCGGCATGGCAAAATACTACCATTTATCATATACAAAAGTCTCAGATGACCCTATAACCACCTGAAAGTTTTATTTAACCATACCGGAAGTGGCCTGGGGCCCAACAATTTTGTTTGGACTACCCGATAATTTGGATAAAATGACTTTGGTTTAACCAAGCTGCCCTCAAGAAGGCTAAAATGTTTTCCTATTTTACCTTAGTAAAAAGGTCACGCATACTGTCTGCAGTGTAGAACTGTTGGCGCAGGGCCAAAAAAATCAACACAACTTAGTAAAATGTGTTTGAATGTCAGTGGGGACTGACACCCAATACATTCAGGGGGAGGTTCCCCCTTGAGCAGAAAAGCATGTGTAAGCCATGAGTGGCCAATACTGCAGTGGCTAAGGACCACTTGGTCCCGCCGACCTCTGTGGTGAGTATGTGGTGGCTTTCCCACAGATGGTTCAATTTCTTTAAGTTTATTAATGTTTTCATCCCACTCATGTTGCCATTTGGATTTTATGAGGGTGGCTATTAGTGGTTTCAGCTCAGAGTGAGGGATCAGATACGGTTCAAGATCACAGTTCAGGGCCTTCTTCGCAGCCCGATCAGCTCGTTCGTTTCCTTGTATGCCAGCATGGCCAGGCACCCAGCACAGGTGGATGTCATACCCATCCGTTGTCAGTTGGTTCATTTTATAAATGACCGTTGCTAGAATAGGGTGATTCGTTTTCAGTCCAGCAACAGCCAGGAGGCAAGAGAAGGAATCACTGTATATAACATAGTTAGTGTGGTTGGATACCTCGATACACTCCAACGCGAGAAGGAGTGCCAGGGCTTCAGCAGTGAAAATCGAGCTCTGATTGGGCAAACGTACAACAAATCTTTCCCGTCGGCAGACTGCCGCAGCAGCTACCCGGCTTTGGTCGGAGGTGTGTGTGTGTGTTTGGAGGTGCATCATATTGTTGAGAGTTTTGATGTGTGTGCGTTTGGAGGTGAGTTCAGATGTGTGTTTGGAGATGTGTGTGTTCGGAGGTGTGTGTTTGGAGATGTGTGTGTTCAGAAGTGTGTGTGTTTGGAGGTGCATGTGTTGTGACGTGTGTGCGATAAGTGTGCATATTTGTGCTGGTGTGTACTAGAGGTGTGCATGTGTGCCTTAGGGAGTTGTGTGTGTGTTGGGTTTGTTTGTTGTTGTTTTATGTCCTAGCAACATCTAAGGTCATATCAGGACGGGTACCAACTTGTGACAGTATGCACTCATGGTGATTTTATAGTGCTGCCCCACTGAGAAATCAGGCCAAGAGCACCATGACCCGAGATCCCACTCAGTCACATTATCCTGACACTGAGCTAACCAGTCATTGCCCTATCCTAATAATGCCAAGCACCAGGCTAGGAAGCGACAAGTATAAATTTTTAAGTCATTGGTTTGACTCGACCGGGAACCAAACTCGCGAACTCGCACACGAGGCCTGTGCTCTACTGATTCGGCCACCGCGCCCGGTGTGTGTTGGGCGCTGTGTGTGTTGGGAGGTGTGTGTGTTGGGAGGCGTGCATGTTTTGGGAGGTGTGTGTGTTGGGAGTTGTGTGTGTGTTGGGAGTTGTGTGTGTTGGGAGGTTGTGTGTTGGGAGGTTGTGTGTTGGGAGGTTGTGTGTTGGGAGGTGTGTTGGGAGGCATGCGTGTGTTGGCAGGTGTGTGTGTTGGCAGGTGTGTATGTGTGGTATAAATAGTATAATGAGTGCGCATATACTGATTGATGCATATGCGTGCTCGTGCGCGTGCGTGAACGCGCGTGCGCGTGCGTGGGCGGGCCGCGCTGGTGCCAGAGAGGTATGGGGATCACGCAGATCAGCTTCGTGGTGTCTGCACATGCGCACCAAGCGGAAGAGGTCAGTGCGCGCGCATCCTGCTGATTCCTGCTGGTTCCTGGTGTCAGTTTAACTAATGATTCACCAACTCACCAAACCCTAACAGCACGCCTTTAGTCCCCCCCCCCCCCACACACACACGTGTGTTGCCACAGTGCGCGGTGGCCGAATCGGTAGAGCGCGGGCCCCGCGTGCGGAAGGTCAGGAGTTTGGTTCCCAGTCGATTCAAAGACAATGACTATTAAATTGATATTTGTCACTTCCTAGCCTGGCGCTCGGTAGTAATAGGAGAGGGCAAGCTTAACTCACTGGGAGAATAATGTGACTGAGTGGGATATCGGGTCATGGTGCTGGCGGCCTGATTTCCTAGTATGGCAGCACTATAAAGTCGCCCTGAGTGTGCACTGTCACAAGTCGGTACCCATCCTGATATGATCTTAGATGTTGCCAGAACGTAAATATCTAACAACCAACCAAAAATGTATCCGGTGCCTGAACAAATCTGGGCACACCTGCAGGGGTATGGGCGAACCCGTGGATGCACTTCCGGTGTCATGTGCGACTTGGTGGAGCGTCACATCATGATATATGCAAATATAGGGGCCACAACCACAGTGGTGTGGGAAACATGCACTCAGATAATGTGATTTCTAACACAGACGATAGCGGTGTGGGAGGAAAAAAGTGGAATCAACGGTGAGGTGGGCTATACTAGTAATACAGTCCCATTAATGACAACAGAATGCTCTCCAGGCAGACCTCGTAATGATTGGTCAAAGGCATTGTGCAAAGCCTATGCTTGGAGAGTACTCCATGAAATGCACCCCCATCATTTGTATTTCTCCTCAAACTTACACCTATATAAAGAATGCCCCCAGGCTGTGGAAAAAAAACCTGGAAATCTGTTTAAAAATGGAAAAATATCATCCCCGATAGTGCACGCGTCACTCTGGCACCAGGGCCTCGTTCTAGTTCTAGTCAGTCAAATTGACCTAGCGACATTAGAGTGAACAGGATAACTCAGCGCAATCTGCAATGGTGGAAAAGAACCTTTGGCTTCTTTCCGCTTCGGATGACTCCACCCAGCTACTCGGACTGTTCCGTAGGTCCATGTATTTCGGTTATACTTATTATTCTTATACTGTTATAGTATGACATTCATATTTTAGATTCCATTCAATGATCGCAGCTTCGTCAAATGGCATTGACCTATACCAGAGGTCCTCATTACTTTTCACTTTTGCATTCGCTTTCGCTCTCGGTCTTGTTCTTCCTTTTGTTCTAGATCTTGATCTCGCTTCTGCTCTTTGGTCTCTCTCTTACTAGTCTCACTCTCATTCTTGATGATCGACTAGTAAAATGGCCCCATGGCGCGCTCTCCCTAGCTCAGTTAGTACGACTCCCCCTCCTCTTCCTATCAGCGGGGAGTGGGGGAGTGGGGGGGGGGGCTGTTGGAGGGGGGCGGACCCCGCGTTCTCTAGTTAACCTTCCACATCCACGTCCACCGCACTGACCGTCTCCACACTCTCCGAGCACACTCCGACCGGCACTCTCCAAGCACGCCCGCGCTGAAGGGCATGGCGCCGGGGTGAGGAGGCCCGGGGTGAGGAGGCCCGGGGTGAGGAGGCCCGGGGTGAGGAGGCCCGGGGTGAGGCGGGCCGGGGTGAGGAGGCCCGGGGTGAGGAGGGCCGGGGTGAGGCGGGCCGGGGTGAGGCGGGCCGGGGTGAGGAGGCCCGGGGTGAGGCGGCCGGGGTGGGCCGGTGAGGTGGAAGCGAGGCAGGTCGGTGAATGGGTGTGAGGAGGGCCGGGGGAGGCAGGTCGGGAAGAGGCGGGCTGGAGGAGGGTGAGACGGGCTGGGGGCCGGGGCGAGGACGAGGTAGACGGGGCGAGGGGAGGCGAGCCAGGAGGGTGCAGGGACGGGGGACGGGGTAGGCCGTCGGGGGAGGCGAGCCGGGAGGCCGGGGGGACGGAGGAGGGGTGCCGGGTGTAGGCTTGCCGGGGGCCGGGCCGAGGACGCGGGAGGCGTGCCGGGAGCAGGGGCGAGACGGGCCGGGGGGAGGCGGGAGGCGGGAGGCGGGAGGCGGGAGGCGGGCCGGGGGGAGGCGTGAGGCGGCCCGGGGGGAGGAGTCCTTCACGGGTCGTCGCCCCGCTTGTTCTCTCTGACATTTCGGAGGTCAGTGCGCAGGTTTCGCCGTCAGCGTCTGCGCACCTGGTGGCGAGTTCACGCACTAGCTCGCCACCCACCGACACCCTCCTCAACCACATCCTCACCCCACACCCACACTCACACACCCACACGCACACCTACACCGAGACCCCTCCGCACCGGTATGGTGTGTGCGTTGGTGTTTGTTGGTGTGTGTATGTGTGCTGGTTTGTGTTGGTGTGTTATCTAGTGTTTTGGTGTGTGCATTGGTGTGCGTGTGTTGGTGTGTGTTGGTGTATGTGGTGGTGTGTAGTGGTGCATGTGTTGGTGTTGGTGTATATTGGTGTGTGTTGGTGTATGTTGGTGTGTGTGTTAGCATGTGTTGGTGTATATTGGTGTATGTGTTGGTGTGTGTTAGTGTGTGTTGGTGTGTTGGTGTGTGTGTTAGCATGTGTTGGTGTATACTGGTGTGTGCTTGTGTGTGTTGATGTGTGTTGGTGTATGTGTTGGTGTGTGTTAGCATGTTTTGGTGTATGTTGGTGTGTGTGTTGGCATGTGTTGGTGTATATTGCTGTGTGTTGGTGTGTGTTGATGTATGTTAGCAACTGTTGGTGTATGTTGGTGTGTGTTGATGTATGTTAGCATATGTTGGTGTATGTTGGTGTGTGTTGGTGTGTGTTAGCGTGTTGGTGTATGTTGGTGCGTGTGTTAGCATGTGTTGGTGTATATTGGTGTGTGTTGATGTGTGTTTGTGTGCACCACTACTAGTAGTAGTACTAGTAGTACTACTCCGTCCTGATATGACCGTAGGTGTTGCTAGGACGTAAAACAACAACAAACTAGTACTATTAGTATTACTAGTCCATGCCGAGCGGCGTGCTACATATTAATGCAGAATAGTCACATGAAAGAAGCAACATTTTCGAAACCAGAAAAAGGGACCTAGATTTGATTTTGCCACTTTGATAGCAGTGCACTTAAAATCAACAACATTTATTATGTTGTGGCATTCTCTGTGGTGGAGTGGTTAGAGTGTCTGACTTTTTTGTAGGTCAGACTCCTAATCTGAGGGTCGGCAGTTCAATTCCCCGTGCCTCCAGCTCTGCCAATTTGGATTTCCACCGCTGTGTATAACTTACAGCGTCATCAAAGGCCGGTTGCTCTCCTACCATGTCTATGTGGTGTGGGAGGTTAAAAATCCCTTGGGTCGGTAAAAGTGTAGGCTCGGGCTTTCTATCGACCAGCAGTGGAATGAGGAAGACCAGTCGTCTATGACTGAAATTTCCCCTGCTTAAACAACTAATGGACCAGAAGAAAAAAAAAGAAGAA
>CM059199.1:68813953-68873224 GCA_030323885.1 Branchipolynoe longqiensis | reverse complement strand
TTATAGTTGTTGTGATGCACGTAAATCCTTTGTCTTGTATATATAAGCCCGTATGGCCGACACAACACATAATTTCCGATCATTCGGAAAACAGTCTAAGTGAACCGTTGATAAAGGGTCACCTAACGTGTTCGATTTAAGCAATTTTTCTAAATCAAACGTAGCTTGTTGCTTGTCTATTTCTAATCCAGTTAAGGATAAAGCAACAATCGTCTGTCCTCTGTGTCCGGTTACTAACAATAACAGGACCGCGACCTTAAAACCTAACTGTTTTATATCTAACCACGAGTTGTGAGGCCAAGCCTGAAACAACTTAAATACTATAGAAACATCCCAAAACCGACTATACTTTGGTTTTGGAGGATTCCTTTGATAAATTGAACGAAGTAAATAACAAATAACATAATGTTTTCCAACTGTTTCGCCATCAATTCTAGGTAATATAATTGATAACGCACACCTCGCCGCATTAATCGATCCAAAGGAAAGTCCTTCATCCTCTAGAGAACGAAGAAACCGAGCTACTTGTGAAATCTTTGGATTTGTTGGCTTAACTTTCATTAACAAACAATGTACACCCCATTTCTTTAAATAGGTTGTATACATTTTGACAGTTCCTGGCCTCCAGGCATCCGATACTATCCTATCCTCAGTAATTCTGTCCAATCCAAATTGCTGTAGCTGCTTCCTTAGAAAAGGAATGCCAATAGGGGCGTCGTTGACACGTCGCCGTGAACCACTAGCGGTCCGTGGTGCGTCAGATTCCCGAGTTTTCTTGGGAATCGTATACGATCTTTTGCCAGTTGTGAAACTGCTGGCAGCCAAGGTTGCGTGTCCCAATCGGGCACCACCAGTATCGCATGTGTCCCTTCCAAGCCGATTTTTCTCACTACTCGGCTGATAATGCTAAATGGTGGGAAAATATAAAAATAATTATTTTCCCAGGTAATAGCAAACGCATCTACTTTCCAAGCATCCGGTTCAGGATGCCAAGAAACATAACAGGGTAACTTGTTATTATTTCGTGATGCAAATAGGTCAACTTCAGGTGTACCCCATTTTTCACAAACGAAGTTAAACAAATGTGTAGAGAGAGACCACTCTAAATGGTCATGGAAATTTCTACTTTTATAATCTGCAAGTGTATTTTGTGACCCTGGAATATGCGCTACAGTCAGCCAGACTTGTTGAGCCTGTGCCCAGTTCCAAATCAGTTTAGATAACTGATTGCAAGACTTTGATTTGGTTCCACCCATGTTACGAATATATGCCATGGCAGTAGTATTATCAGTTAGTATTCTAACCTGTGATTTATTTATCTTTACTAAACTACGTAAGCCCAGATAAATAGCACGCAATTCTAGTGCATTAATATAGTCTGATTTTTCATCATCAAGCCATCTACCTCCTGTTGTGACCCCATCTCGATGAGCTCCCCAACCTTCTAACGAAGCATCAGTAGTAATTACTGTATTAGGTTCCGCCATGCGGATTGGATTTGGTGAACTTGCTATATGTTGCATCCACCATCCAATATCCTGTAACCCTTCTTGCGAAATAAACATCTTTCGCTCAAAATTGCCTTTAGTTCGTGTTAACGCTAAATTTTTATCTATTTCTAGCGACTTAATATGGGCCTTCCCATATAACACAGCAGGTGCATATGAGGTCATTATGCCAATAAGAACAGCAACCTGTCTAATTTTTGGCTTTGATAACTTAATAAGCTGAGTCGCTGTAGTCATAAACTTAATTAGTTTTTGTTCTGTTATCGACACTGTAAGGGACTGTGTATCCAGAATAAACCCTAAACATTTAAGTTGTTTTGTTGGTTTAAACACTGACTTTTGTTGATGTACATAAAACCCCAATTTAGTGAGTAATGCACATAAATCCAAAACTGCATTCACACAACCAATTTGTGTTGATGCTATAATAAAAGAATCATCTATGTATGGAAACATTATGTGACCCTTCCTCGCCATTACCGAGAAAACAGGTTTAAGCAATTTAGTAAATAAACGTGGCGCACAAGCTAAGCCATTCGGCATGCAGGTAAACTCATAGAGTTGGTTATCCCAAATAAATCGAAGAAATTTTCGGTATTGTTCCATTATGGGAAGCGTATAATATGCATCCTGTAAATCAACACTAGCCATCCACGCATCTGGTGTAATCAGATCCCGTGCCGTATCTAGAGAGAACATTTTAAAATGTCGATATTCCACCCTTTTATTAAGGATTGTTAAATCCAGGATCATTCGAACATCACCATTAGGCTTCGGTCTCGAGAAAATGTTTGAAATAAACTGTCCTGAACAGTGTGTCACTTTTTGTATAATTCCTTTCTCAAAGAATTTATGTACCTGTTTAGTTAGTGCGTCTCGTTCAACTGGTTGAATGTTATATGGAAAAGGTATTATACTTTGTACAGGAATTTGTGTAAAGGGAATTTGAACACCCCTAACTATTTCTATAATTTCTTGGTCACTAGTAATTTTGTGCCACTCAGAAATATGATTACTAATATTACCAGCCACAAAGTTGCTTACAGTTTGTGTGTTTTTAGAGGCTACAGGGACTTGTAAAGTTTGTGTTTGGACCTCTACTTGGACCCCCCCCTGGGGAAAGGTCTCGACGAGTTGAACCCTCGACCTATTGGCCGTGCGGTGTTGTCGGTCCAGCCTGGGCGAGCGCCCCGGCCCCGAAACCCTTGACCAAAGTTTGAACTCGGTCTGGTTCCTCTGGTGAACCGTCGTGGACGAAAATCCCCTCGTGACTTTTTGAAACGAGGAACTTCCTGTTTCTTCTTGCCATCCATGTTTTTGCCACTCTTGGCTGCAGTCTCTACCTCTTTATAGAGGTATTGTAGTTGACCGCCAAACATCTTGGTATTATCTAAAGGTTTCCCTTTAATCGGCTCTGGAGCAAGATAGAGCGTAAACTCCTTCCCCTCATTATCGGTAACCTTCTTAGAGCGAGCCACTTCTTTGCCAGCATCTGTGCAAACTGACTTGAAGACATTTTCATATCTTCGAAACGACAGGTAATTACCTGCCGCCGCTAGTACTGCAATGCCTTTGTCCATTGTCTTAGCCAAAGACGAGAACTTATTTTCACTCTGCATCCTATTAGCCACAGGAACAATAGCTGTTAGGGTAGCCAACACTGCCTTATGCACTGTGTGCAACACATCCTCAAACTTCTTACGGTCATCCGTCATATTGACATCCCGATCCATTTCTTTAATGATGGAGTTGGGAACACCCTTTATGCCTGTTAACTCATCTCCTAACTTGGAGATAACCTCCGCCGGTTTGAACGTGCGAAAATGACCATTCACGGTCTCGCGCATAAGCGTAGTGGTTTTAACCCGCTTAGCCTTTGGCTTCTCCACCTTCTTAGCCACTTTAGTGCCAATGTCCGCATAGACCCCTTCATATACGGTGTCTGAGTCTGATTCCGTAGAAGTAGACTCAGTGGACGACTCAGAAGAAGAATATTTCCTCTTCCTCTTCTTCTTTTTGGACTTAGTCTTCCGCTTTTTGCGCAAACCAGACTCTGCCCGCTCCTTGGTGAATTCATCACCCGAAGAAATCACCTGTTTCTTCTTCTTCCTCCGTTTAGGAGAAGGAGGAGGAGGAGCCTTAAGCTCCACCGCCGAGTCTGTGTCCAAGAAATCCTCAAATGAATCCTCTTGGACACTCGGCCTACGCCGCTTCCGAGACACAGGCGATTTGGCAGTCAAGATGTGGCTTTCCAATCTTGCAAAGCGAGCCTCCCAATCTGGAGGCGCAGGCACATCAGGCACTGCGTCCTCGTCCGGGTCGGAGAGGATATGCGCCCGGGGCTGTGTCGACGGCCCTGCCGACAACACAGGTGAGGAGTCGTACTCCTCGTCCACTCCACTCGGAACACGCCCCTCGGCTGCTGCTGCACCGCGCTTACTCCGCTTCGTGGCCATCGGGAACTGAAACAAACATTTTTGGTCAGTCCCGGTATATATATATGTCACAATATGGTTGTTTCAAACTCATTTGGACATCTATTGGTGTTAAAGAACGTGTTTATACCGTTATAACACAGGCGTAATAAGCTAAATTTGTGCGTGGGTTGTGGGTCAAGCCCAAACCTTACGCGGGGTCGGGACCAGTGTATCGGCCCGCCCATCCCTCTGTTCCGCACACTTCTCCCACCTGTGACTACTACGTCAACAAGTTGGAGAAAATGCTACGAAACTCGGAGAAACGCCTGAAAAAGTTTTGTCTAGGGGAGTCTATAAAAGAAACCCAGGAGCATCTCCAACATTACTCTCTATTAGAGTACGAGAGAATTTCCACATGAGATAGGGCGAAACCCACATCTCTACCCATAGTCACACGGTGACCCGGGTGTTGACATAACCGCTAATGACCGGTTTGGTTCCTTCGCGAAACCCACTCGAGTGTTCTATCCTTGGTTGTTTATAACCAAATAACTCGTCCAAATTGGACCAACGAAAGTCTAAACTTTCCATATTGATGCTCTAATGCATCATAATTAAGCTAACCACAGTTTTTATTATACTTACTGCGTATTTGCTTGTATGTAGACTAATTTTGCCGGAGCAACCCAACGACACGTTATCCAGTCGTGAGTTGTATATGCTAATTGCTGGTACCGGACGTGCTTACCTCTCCCTAGCCTGAGGCTAGCCTGAGGCTGTTTACCGAGGTAAAATATATATATATATATATATATACAGCTGCACTGATGAGTGAGCTATCTGCACCTGCAGTGGTTCACTGGGCATTTAACGCAATCGCAGATCTTTCAGCAAGCACTGACGTCGATTGTATTCCAAAACGAGGCTACATCATTCATACATGCACTCGCCGGTGGCGCCGCCCCGTGAGGGTGAGCGCGTTCTATACCCGGTGTGGTGGTTTCAGCGGGTTCCCGTGCTCAGAGGTGTCCCTCGCTTCTGCGCATGCGTCAGAATCTAATAAGGATGGCCGTAATCGATTAACACTACCCGGGCGACTCGGGTCATCCCAGTCGTCAGAAATTCAAATAGAACACGGCGAGTGGAGTCGACAAATACACGTGCCATGTGCAAAAAAAGAATAACTTAGATTAATTAAATGGAAATATAGGTAAACTGGGCCATCATAAAATACTTTAAATCCTATTTTGCTGTATTTTTATCGGTCATAAAAAAAAAAAAAAAAAATATTGTCCACCCGAGCGCGGAGAAGCGTATTCGATTATTCGACCCGAGTTTGTAGGATGTGCGCATGCGCCAATAAGTGGCTCAGGTGACCCGAGTTGATGCGAAATCCGCGCATGCGCAGAAGCAGCGCAGAAGCAGCGCAGAAGCGAGGGACACCTCTGAGCACGGGAACCCGCTGAAACCACCACCCGGGATACGGAATGTTCCACTTTATCTACGCTAGTCACAGCGCATGCTCGCCGCGCCCGGGAGTGGCCGGAAGTGGTGCCGGAAGTGGTTCCCGCCGACAGCGTCGGTCTCCCTGACAACACATGTTGCCGCCTGGGACTACTACTGACCTGGCGTTCACCTGACCCGGTTTCGCGTGAACCCCACCAGGGGTCGCGCGTGACCCCGGGTTCGGGCTGCTGAGTATGGAGCCAGTCACTCTCCCAGCACCGAGTCGCTCACTCTCCCAGCACAGACCCGCTCACTCTCCCAGCACTGAGCCACTCACTCTCCAAACACAGAGCCGCTCACTCTCCAAACACAGAGCCGCTCACTCTCCCAGCACATTACCAGACGGGATGGTCGAATGAGTTGAGCTTCCGTCTCCTGTTTTGGTAGATCGTGGGATTGAATCCCATGGGTTCGAACCCTGGTCGAATCAAAGTCAAACCAATGACTTAAAAATGTATACTTGTCACTTCCTAGCCTGGCGCTTGGCATTATTAGGATAGTTCAATGACTGGGTGGCTCAGTGTCAAGATAATGTGTCTGAGTGGGATATCAGGTCATGGTTCTGGTGGCCTGGACTCCCCGTGGAGCAGCACTATAAAGTCTCCATGAGCACGCACTGTCACCAGTCGGTCCCCGTCCTGATATGACCTTAGATGTTGCTAGGACGTAAAGCTCTAACAACCAAACTCTCCCGGCACAGGCCCGCTCACTCTCCTGGCATTTAACCACTCAGTCTCTCAGCACTCAATTACTATCAGAGCATTCAAGCACTCACCCAGCACTCAAGTACTCGCTAAGCACTACAGAAATACCCAAACACTCTCCAAGCACTCAGTTCCTCTCAAAGCATTCAGCCGAATCTATTGCTGCTCTTCAATGAATGGGGACTCGGGCGGTGGCCGAATCGGTAGAGCACAGACCTTGCGTGCGGAAGATCGGGAGTTCGCGAGTTTGGTTCCCGGTCGAGTCAAACCAATGACTTAAAAATTGATGCTTGTCGCTTCCTAGCCTGGTGCTCGGCATTATTAGGATAGGGCAAGGGCTGGTTAGCTCCGTGTCAGGATAATGTGACTGAGTGGGATATCGGGTCATGGTGCCGGTGGCCTGATTTCCCAGTGGGGCAGCACTATAAAATCGCCATGAGTGCGTACTGTCACAAGTCGGTACCCGCCTTGATATGACCTTAGATGTTGCTAGGACGTAAAACAACAACAAACACACAAAATCAATGAATGGGGTGATGTTATGCAACTTGTTGGAATGCTCGTCGGCAGTGCCAAGTGGTCCTCACTTCCTGCCACATTGGCCACTTTTGGCTGATTCATGGATTTTTACTCAAGGGAGAACACTTCAGGCCGATCAGGCCGCCAGCGCCATGACCCGATATCCAACTCAGTCACATTATCCTGACCCTGAGCCAACCAGTCCTTGCCCTATCCTATTAATGCCGAGCGCTAGGCTTATATCTTGCCCATGGTCTAAGAGGGTTTTGTGTGTGTTTATTCTGTTAAATTGATATACGTCCTGGTGTGCTCTGATGCAACTGACATTTGTCAACATCCGAAAAATAAGTAAAACGGACTCTGACTATGGCTCTAACACTAGTCTGAGTGCCCAGATTTCTCTAAATCTAAATGCACATGTCATAAGATGTGCATATTTTATTGATGTAAATGTAATGCTGGATAAAAGATTAATATTTTAATTTATTATATATATATTTTTTAGTTGGTATTCTATGTTTCAAACAAGAGCTGAGATGAGCTGAAACTAGCACATTTCATAGCTGCACCCAGTGTATTAGCATGTGCCATGTGCTTCTCGCGGGTTCGTTTTGCTCTGATGCATCCCACAATGCACTGCGCCGCTGGAACGGTGATGTAGTCTACTCCTGTGCAAATTCAGTTTGCATGTCGCATATGCAAATGTTCCCGGACAGCGAAGTGAACACACTATCCATTCGGTTCTGTTACTGACATTTCAAAATGACTCACCCTAGACGCTGTTCAGACGGTATATGATTAGATGCAGGTTCAAGAACTCACCTGGAAGAAAACAGCGCAATAATTAAACGATCAGTTAAACAGGCGGTGTCATCAAAGGGGTACATTCGCTTGAATGAGTGGGGATCCTCACTTGTGTTCATTGCTAGGGTTACAGTAAACAAATTATTTTACTTCGATTTGAAGTAATTTTTATTTTAAAGGGTTAGGTTAGGAGATATTTGAAGTGTAAACATGCCAAATTAATTTTGGTGTGCACACCCAAATGGCGGACATCATAGGGGATCAGTGGTGACAGGTTCTCTTAAATTGACTTCCTGTTCCTTCTATGGAGTAATAAATGCTTACTGAGTGACGTATAGATCTATGGCCGAATGAGTTAGAGCATCTGTCTCCCGTGTTGGTAGACCATGGGATCATGGGTTTGAACCCTGGTCGAGTCAAACCAATGACTTAAAAATGCATACTTGTCACTTCCTAGCTAGGCGCGCAGCATTATTAGGATAGGGCAAGGACTGGTTGGCTTAGTGTCAGGATAATGTGACTGAGTGGGATATCAGGTCATGGTTCTGGCGGCCTGGTCTCCCAGTGGGGCAGCACTATAAAGTCACTGTGAGTGCGCACTGTCACAAGTCGGTACCCGTCCGTATATGATCTTAGATGTTGTTAGGACATAAAACAACAAACAAACAAAACAAAACCTAGGTGAGTGGTTTCTTTGGAGAAATGTATGCTTTTATAAAATTGTTAAAATCTTTACCAAACGACACAACAATAATGCAATAAATACCAAGGCAGTTCTGATAGATTGTTTGTTTGTTTGAGTTTTACGTCCTGGTAACATCTAAGGTAATATCAGGATGGGTAGCGATTTGTGACAGTGCGCACTCTTGGCGACTTAATATTGCTGCCCTGCTAGGACACCAGGCCACTGGCATCATGACCTGATTTCCCATTCAGTTACATTATCCTGATACTGTGCTAACCAGTCCTTACCCTATCCTAGTAATAATAACGGGTGTCAGGCTAGGTAGTGATAAGTATCAATTTTGACAAAACTCATTGGTTTGACTCAATTGGGAATCGAACTCCCGACCTTCCGCAAGGGAAGCCTGCACTCTACCGATTCGGCCACCACGTCTGTTTTGTTCTGAATAGATGTAATGCTATTGCTGAAAAACTTGAAAAACTTGTTCATCTGGATTTCAAAAAGAATTAGTCCCGGAAGTAGTTTGCACAGTCCAGCATGCCCCCCCCCCACCCCCACCCCCCACACATATTTAGCATTTGCTTGTTGGAGTTTCATAATCCTGGCAACATCTAAGGTCAAATCAGGATGGGTATCTACTTGTGGAAGTATGCACTCATGGTGACTTCATAGTTCTGCCCCACTGGAACACTAGGCCCCATTATCCTGATACTAACCCAGCCAGTCCCTACCCTATCCTGGTAATGGCAAGCATTAAGTTTGTTAGCAAGATGTATCAAAGTTGCAAGTCATTGATTTGACTCGGTCAGCCTATAACATGGTATCAAAGTTGCAAGTCATTGATTTGACTCGGTCAGCCTATAACATGGTATCAATGTTGCAAGTCATTGATTTGACTCAGTCAGCCTACAACATGTATCCATGTTGCAAGTCATTGATTTGACTCAGTCAGCCTACAACATGTATCAATGTTGCAAGTCATTGATTTGACTCAGTCAGCCTACAACATGTATCAATGTTGCAAGTCATTGATTTGACTCAGTCAGCCTACAACATGTATCCATGTTGCAAGTCATTGATTTGACTCAGTCAGCCTACAACATGTATCCATGTTGCAAGTCATTGATTTGACTCAGTCAGCCTACAACATGTATCCATGTTGCAAGTCATTGATTTGACTCAGTCAGCCTACAACATGTATCCATGTTGCAAGTCATTGATTTGACTCAGTCAGCCTACAACATGTATCCATGTTGCAAGTCATTGATTTGACTCAGTCAGCCTACAACATGTAAGTCATATTTGACTCGTCAGCTCAATGTTCCATGTTGCAAGTCATTGATTTGACTAGTCAGCTAACATGTATCCATGTTAGTCATTGATTTGACTCAGTCAGCCTACAACATGTATCCATGTTGCAAGTCATTGATTTGCCTCAGTCAGCCTACAACATGTATCCATGTTGCAAGTCATTGATTTGCCTCAGTCAGCCTACTAAATACATGAACGCCGACACTGGAAGGTAGCCAATGCTCTTTCCAATTTGGCCATCCCGCTTGATAAGAAAATAGTACATATCAACATTTTCGTCTCGATACATGACAATGCTTTATGTTATATCAACAAATAGTTGCTTTATTAAATCAAAAAGGTTGTACAAGATGGATACCCACCCCCTTCTAGGCTCACCCCTTATGGATTTGTTTTGTTTGTTTGTTGTTTTACATCCTAACAACATTTGAGTTCATGTCAGGATGGGTACCAACTTGTGATAGTGCACACTCATAGTGACTTTATAGTGCTGCCCCACTAGGAGACCAGGCCACCAGCACCATGACCTGCCACTCAGTCACAATATCCTGACACTGATCCAAACAGTCCTGGCCCTATCCTAATAATGCCGAGCGCCTGGCTAGGAAATGACAAGTAGGCATTTATACATAATTTGTTTGACTCGACCAGGGTTCAAACCCACAAACCCATGGGTTCGGATACCCCGATCTCCCAAAACAGGAGATGGACGCTCAACTTATTTGGCCATCCCGTCTGGTCACCTCGCCCCCCTTATATGGCGATACTATTCAATGTCAGATAACATAACTAGGTTAACGGTTTATATTCCATGAAATATGCCAGGCATCAATAAAGGAAGGCTATAAATAGAAAAATACCCAACCTGTAATAGAACATGAAATGCCCCTGCGTTGAATTAGGTGTGCCATGTAATACAGCGGAACCCGAGCAATAAACTAATCAAATCGATTCACTTTGAAGTTTGAGTAAAGTCTCCCAGAATACACCTGTATAAAAGTTAAAACCACTCCAAGTGAAGCGCCGTTTCATAAGGTGACTGAACAGAGGCGTGGATTTGATCTGACTTGGAACACACGCAAATGCACATGTGACCCGCGATAAGTCAGCTCCACACCTCCTTCAATAGTCTGACCCAGACGGCACCGCACAGCGTGCATAGCTTACACATTCGCCGAGTCAAGCCACCTCCCGTCATGCCTACCGGAAATACCACTAGCATCCACCTGTCCCTGCCAACCACTTTTACCTTTCACCTGAACCACTTCTGAGATCGCTTCGCAAACACGAAAGCAAGTTTCGCTATATATTTACTATTATGTGCAATGTACAAGCGTCCCAGTGAAAAAAATATTAAAATCCCTAAAAAAACTATGGGGTGCAGGGGCATCCCCCCCCCCCCCCCATGAGACATTTTAGCTAAAAAAAAAACAATTTAATTGATGCAATCTGGCACCTAATTGGACATATTTTGGCCTTGAAATTCCAAATATTTTAAGACTTCAAACCTTGCAAATAATCTTTTCTTAAACAGTTTTCAAGGACTGGCTTTTTTCCCCGACTGATTTGCGAAACTCAGTTTTCGCTGAAATCACCGATTTTGCTGCGAAATGGGATCCCTGAATGTGTCACTTTGGGTGAGCATTCAAAACAAAGTCTCCAAGACTTATAAACACACACGTTCACATGAAACACATGTTCACATAACACACAAGTTCACATAACATGCAAGTTCACATAACATGCAAGTTCACATAGCACATTGTGGTGTTCTCTGTGGCAGAGTGGTTAGAGTGTCTGACTTTTTTCTAGGTCGGACTCCAAATCTGAAGGTCGGTGGTTCGATTCTCCGTGTCCCCACCTCTGCCACTTTGGATTTCCACCGCTGTGTATAACTTACAGCGTCATCAAAGGCTGGTTGCTCTCATACCATGTCTATGTGGTTTGGGAGGTTAAAAATCCCTTGGGTCGGTTAAAGTGTAGGCTTGGGCTTTCTATCGACAAACTGTCTAGTGGTGAAAACAAGTCTATTCAGACTTATCCATGATATGCAGTATAATTCTTCTTCTTCAAAAGCTACAAGAGCAAAGGCAGTCTGCGAATTCGACTTCCGGTGGGAAAGCTTAGCATGTATCAATTTAAGAAAAAGGTTTAATAGAATGAATAATTGAAAATTTAAAGGCACTGTTCAAATTGAGAAAACAAAGAGTTAAATATGTATTTTGAATATAATCCAGTGTAAATAAACAAAGTGTGATAGTTAACTTGTATTGTTAATATATTCAATGATTGCTATTCAGTAGAAAAAGGTAACGATATGTCGCCAATGATACGTGTTTGAAGTGTTAGTGAACCATGAGCTGGCTTCAGGCTGGCGCAGTCTGGTTGAAGGTGTTACCTGCTTTTAATACATCGCTTAAGTCAGCCATACTGCAATAGTTACATGGCGGGAAATCAAAGCGTGGGTTCGACACCTGCAGGGGGAAAGAGGGATGTTCAAACAAACACTCCACCGACTAACAACACCATTAATAACACAGAAACAACCAACACCGTATATATGATATGCATATGCTATTTATTATATATCACATATGTGATACATAAGAACTTATGCAAATATAAATTCACAACAGTTCTGATATACATATTCTATGCCTGTCACGATGCAGATAGTGGCGCCCCCACCCAGCATCCAACCATACCACAACTTTCCTGTGCTCTGTGTCAGTCACCGCACAAATTAAAATGTAAGTGAATACAGACTTCGCTGCTGACACAGTGTAATATCACCATCAATCATCATGTGTATGTTTGTTATTGGCGAAACAGAGTTCATATTCGCCAGTGGCGCCACTGTGTTAGAACATCGAACTAGACTAGGTACCGTGTGACTGTGAGAGTACATGCAAAGTATAGCATAGAATAACATTATATGGCATATGTGTGAGATAATGTATTATGTGAATATAAATAATAAAGATATTCATATATTTCATTATCCTAATGTACTATTATTGGATACAGAATTGTACCTCAACCATCTTCTATTTCATTTCACGTCACTTGTGCTGTTACGATTGTCTATGCTCCTAGCGCCACCTGGATGGCAGGTAGGCAGGTAGGTAGGTAGGTAGATATGCAGGTAGGTACATAGATAGGCAGATGGGCAGGTAGGTAGGCAGGTAGGTAGGTAGATACATAGGTAGGCAGGCAGGTAGGTACCTATGCAGGTAGGTAGGTAGGTAGGTAGGTAGATACATAGGTAGGCAGGCAGGTAGGTACCTATGCAGGTAGGTAGGCAGGTATGCAGGGCGGGTATAAAGGGTCGCCGACAGGGGTCGCATCCAGGTCCGCAGGGTGTGGTTCCGACGCAGCCCACCAGGTGGCGCCACTCAAGCCGGTGGTCGGTGTCGGGCGGTGTCGATGTGAAGGCGCGTGTTGACATTTGGCTGACGTACCTGGGGCAGATCTGCCGCATGTTGGTCGGCAACTGGCATGGTTATCAGTCCACCCCCCCCCCCCCCCCCCCCTCCCCTGTCTTCCACCCCCCCCCCCCCATCCCGCCCACCGGGCTCTGTGGCCGAATCGGCAGAGCGCAGGCCTCCCGTGCGGGAGATTGGGAGTTTGGTTCCCAGTCGAGTCCAAACCAATGACTTATCAAATTTATACCTATCGCTTCCTAGCTTGGTGCTCGGCATTAATAGAATAGAGCAAGGACTGGTTAGGATAATGTGGCTGAGTGGGATATCTGGTCATGGTGCCGGTAGCCTGATTTCCCAGTGGGGTAGAACTATAAAGTCGCAATGAGTCCGCACTGTCACAAGTCGGACCTGTCCGGATATGACCTTAGATGTTGCCAGGATGTAAAACTCCAACAACAATCACCACCTCTCCTGCCCTCCCCCAACTTACCCCTCCCACCCGCCACCCTAATCCAACCAGAGATGGTAGCCGAAACGGTCAGAGCGCTGGCTGACATTCCAGTGCTAGCCATTTTGAGTTGCTATTTGATTTACATTCTATATTGTTATATTCTTGTATTGTTAAATTGTTATATTATTGTAGTGGTCTGCACTGACCTCTCAGGCAAGTAACCACATAGACAGGTAGGCGTGGGTAGTGTGGTGATATCAGGGAGCCTAGGTGGTGTAATGGTTAGCACACTGGCCTGGAATGCAAAGAGATGTGGGTTCGAGTCCCACTCTAGGCACAATATTTCCCATTTTGTTCTGCCCCACAACATTATTATACTGTTAGACTTGTGTTGTTGCTCTCATACCATGTGACGGGTCGACAAAGTAAAATAAAACCATTGTCAATCATTGTCATTGTCATTGTCATTGTCATTGTCATTGTCAGTGGTCGTCACCAATGACTTACATTCAAACCAATGACTTACAAAATATGATACTTCTCGAAACCTAGCCTGGCACTCGGCATTACTACGATAGGGCAAGGACCGGTTTGGTTTGCGTAGTAACGGGATAATGCAATGCAGTGGGATATCGATCATGTTGTGGTGCCTTTGGTCTGGGCTTCCAGTGGGGCAGCACTATAAAGTCATTATGACTATGAGTGCACACAGTCACAAGTCGGTACACGTCCAGATAGGACAACCAGCCAGCCCTCTAACCTAATCGGGCCCCGGGTACGCATTTCGTTCCACTCATCAATCAATCAATAGTTCCATCCTCTAGTCGAGGGTTGGATGCAATGGTTCTCCACTTGTCCCGATGGTGTGCTGTTCTGATAGACTGTGAATAATTCAAGCCTGTCCACTGTGAAATATTTGTAAACCATGATGTTCTTGGTCTCCCTCTCCCTCTGCTGCCATTCACCTTCCCTTCCAACAATGTACGGTATATTGTACCGGTATTCCACTCATGCATCTGAAATATAAATATGGTTTCCTTTTTGTTCCTTTCTTCTATTTTTCTTATTCTTAATGTTTCATAGTCCGATGGTTTTGAATTTCTGGCACTTTCTGAGATAGATACATCTATCTTAGGTTGATCATTATAATCTACTTTACTTTGAAGTAATTTTCATTTGAAATGGCTAACTTTGGAAAAACAGGAGAGGTAACGGTCTCAACAAAATATTCTGGGCTGTGTTATGTGCTACGGAGTGTTTGCTTTGGGGGAGTTTTCAGTTGCGCTGGTGTGCTGAAGGCTGCAAATCTGCAGCACTGTATGGGCACCGCCAAAGGCGGTCCCATGCGGCCGGGAGTTGGCTTCCGGTGGGTAGTGCTTATGGAGTGTCAAATAACGGTAAGACTAAGAGGTTGGGTGTTGGGAGTTTAGTACCCTGGCAACAACTAGGGTCATATCAGGATGGGTACAAACTTCTGACAGTGTGCATTCATGCTGACATTATAATACTGCCCCACTGGGAAATCAGGCCGCCAGCACCATTACCCAATATCCCACTCAGTCACTTTATCCTGACATTGACCTAACCAGTCCTTGCCCTATTCTATTAACGTTGAGCGCCAGGCTAGGTAGCGACAAGGATCAATTTTATAAGTCATTGGCTTGACTCGACTGGGAACCAAAGTCCCGATCTTTCACACGCGAGGCCCGGGCTCTACAGATTCAGCCACCGCGTCCGGTCAATATGGTAAGAAAGAGGGCTGAGCTGGACACTCACCACCCACTACCCCCCTGTATGTATACACACCGCGTCCCAGCTTCAGTCCATCCCCAGGGACCAGCGGACGCTAACTCATAATACACAGATTGCCAAATGCCACCATGATGAGTCCCAGTGAGCGATATTGCCTGCATCCCCCCCACCCCCGCCCACCCATCCCAGCCCCACCCACTACCGCCACCACCCAGCCTCGCGCCCACGTGGTTCTGAAGTCACGTGGTTCAGAAGTCACGTGGTGCACGTGGCCGCCAATGGCGACGCGCGGCGTTCAGACGCTGGTTGCCGTCGTATCCAATATGATTAATGCATGCACGCGGGCAGTGCTAGGGGTGAGTGGTGGTTTGTGTGTGTGTGTGTGTGGGTAGTGGTGGTGGTGGTGGTGTGGGTATGTGTGTGTAGGTAGGGTGGTGTGTGTGTGTGTAGGCGGTGGTGGTGTGTGTATTTGTGTGTGTGGGTAGGGTGGTGTGTGTGGGGGTAGTGGTGGTGGTGTGGGTATGTGTGGGTGTGGGTAGGGGTGGTGGGTGTGGGGGGCGGTGGTGGTGGTGGTGGTGTGTGTATATGTGTGTATGTGGGTAAGGGTGGTGTGTGTGGGTGTAGGCGGTGGAGTAATGTGGTACTACTGCTAGCGTTGTTGGTGGTGTGGTGTTGGGGGTGGGGTGGTGTGTGTGTGTGGGTAGGGGTGGTGTGTGTGTGTATGTGTGTGTGTGGGTAGGGGTGGTGTGTTGTGTGGCGGTGGATAATGGTACTACTGGTATCGTTGTTGGTGTTGTGGTGTTTGGGTGGGTGGTGTGTGTGGTGTGTGGTAGGGAGGGTGGTGTGTGTGTATGTGTGTGTGTGTGGGTACGGGTGGTGTGTGTGGGTGTGGGCGGTGGAATAATGTGGTACTACTGGTAGCATTGTTGGTGGTGTGGTGTTGGGGGTGGGGTGGTGTGTGTGTGTGTGGGTAGGGGTGGTGTGTGTATGTGTGTGTGTGGGTAGGGGTGGTGTGTGTGTGTGTGGGTGTGGGCGGTGGAATAATGTGGTACTACTGGTAGCGTTGTTGGTGGTGTGGTGTTGGGGGTGGGGTGGTGATGATGGGTGTGGTCGTGGTTGGTTGGTGTGTTGGTTGGTGGAGTTTTACATCCTGGCAACATCTAAAGTGATATCAGGACGGGAATAGTATAGTAGGATTCTGAACCCTACTATACTACTGACGGGTACCGACTTGTGACAGTGCGCACTCATGGTGACTTAACAGTGTTGCCTCACTGGGAAATCAGACCACCGGCACCATGACCCGATATCCCACTCTCTCACATTATCCTGATACTGAGCTAACAAGTCCTTGTCCTATCCTAGTATTACCGAATACCAACATAATACTAGGCAGCTCAAGCCTAACAGCAACACTAATACTAGGCAATTCAAGCCTAATACTAGGCGGCTTAACCCTAATACTAGGTGGTTCAAGCCTAATACTAGGTTGCTCAGGCCTAACATTAAGTGGCTCAAGCCTAATACTAGGCAGCTCAAGCCTAATACTAGGTGGCTCAAACCTAATACCAGGCGGCTCAAGCCTAATACTAAGGGGCTCAAGCCTAATACTAGGCGATTCAAGCCTAATACTAGACGGCTCAAGCCTAATACTAGGTGTCTCAAGCCTAATACTAGGTGGTTCAAGCCTAATTCAACCCGAACTGAAGAAAAGCTTCCATGAAGTGCTCAATTTGACTCTGTTCAAATAAATACATGCTGGAGACGGCAAGTCCTTTCATATCCAACAAGAAAGCTATGGACTGTAAGTATGCGCACACATTCAGTTCATAGCTTCCAGGTTCGATCTGAGAGGACTTCCGTCTCCAAGCGTGTATCCATGGGCGTAATAGACTAATCAACTTGGGTCACCCGAGCCACTTTTTGGCGCATGCGCACATCCTACAGATTTGTGTCGAATAATCAAATATGCTTCTTCACGCTCGGGGTGAGAAAAATGGTGGCTTAATCAAAAACCTTTTTTATTATTTTCAACGACCAATATAACTACAACAAAATAGTATTTTATAATGCCATTGTTATATTTCCATTTCACGAATCTAAGTTATTACAAAAAGAAAACATGTATGACTGGTACTGGTAGATGTTATCCTGCAGGATCGTACCAGCCCAAATGTGATGCCATTGCTCCTGGCCAACCCCAGCCAAGAGATGGGTTACTGGGGTCGGGTCGTTTTGCACACGGCACATGTATTTGTCGACTCCACTCGCGGCGTTCGATTTGAAATTCTGACAAGTCGGGTGATCTGAGTCGCCCGGGTCGTGTTAATCGATTATGTATATGGGTATTTTCATGGTAAATGGGGCCAATGAGTGACTTGAGGGCTAACAATTAATATTTTGTATTTCCCTTGTTTTTCCCGCTGAGTAGCCAACTCTTGTCCATATGTACACTAGTATTGTGAAGGAAAAGATAGTTGAGGTTAGCCTCTTGTCAGAATAATACAAACTAATGGAATGGCCAGCCCCTAAGTGTGCATGATTGATAAATAACAACAATTATTTTCAACAATTTATTCCGTGAAATAATAAATTGTTCTGCTATGAGCCCACAATTACACAACTGCACTGTGAAGAAATCTGTACAGGGAAGGTATATTCTTCCCAATTTTGAGTTGTGGATGTAACACAATAGAAGGGGACCCCACACAAAGTAGGGGACTTCAATTTCTTTCATAAAGTTATGTAGAAAAACTATATTACTAGACATGGTACTAGAAAATAGCCTTACACATGAAACAATAACAACAGTTGTTTTTTTTACTGAAGCTCTAGTATTCCCAGGATAACATATTTCCTAATTTAACAAGCAGGGGACAAGCAGGGGACATGACAGTTACGTCCAAAACCAGTTTAATCACCATGGAATATTAGATATACATTTTTTTATAAATGCATGCAAAATGAAAATTTATTTCAAATGGGAGTCTCCTTTTATTATTTCATTGACTAATAGGTAATATTCTATGCAAAATAAAGGTCAAGTAGGCTGTAGGTATGCAGGTATGCAGGTATTGCAGGTATAGCAATACCTCAGGGAGTTTGACACCCCTGCCTTGCAGAGTTGTAAACCACTGCCTTGTGGTACAGGTTCTTGACAGAACCGAAGGCTAAGGGAGCAAACCCTAAACAGAAAACCATGTCATTGTGGCAGCATTAAGGGCGGTTGATGTATGGAACTCCCAACATCTCCCGACCAGCCACTGCAGGGACAAATAATTTTGCGCCTGTCTTGACATGTTCTTGCCGGTGTGAAACCTCTATTTTCTCCCCGAGAGAGTGCCGCTGGTAACTTGCAAAAGCCAGCATAGCAGCACTTCAACACTTTTGCAGGCAGCTTTCATGAAATGCATCAAGAGAAACCTGAAGCTGAGAGACATTAAGACTGACTCATGGACGCAACTCTCACAGCAGAGAGCTAAATGGAGAGCGGCAGTCAAGTAATGAAAGCAGTCTTTGTCGCATTGCAACCGACAGCATGATGATGATGAGGCTGTAGAAAAGTCTACATTCTCCATGTAACATATTCATGCCCTTGAAACAACATATTTTTGGAATGAACTTGTTGGTTATTTTTTACTATGCGACATTAGGCCTTCATTTGATCATATATATCGCTCCAATGTGTAAGAATACCAATTCTATCAAGAAAATACCTCCTCTACTCTTTCCATAATTGTTTTTGACCATTACATACTGCAAAGTACATTGGCCCCATTTACCATGAAACGACCCATATATACATATGTATATGCATATATGGATAGTGATAATCCCATTATCGCATGTAATAAGCTCTGGAGTCCCTGCCCCCCGCTCATAGGGTGGGGGTTGGGCGGCTGCTCCTCGTCGGCCCCCTGCGCGTGGCGCAACACGCCACTCGCTCGCTCGCAAGTTTTGCTTGTAATTATATATGTATATATTGCATGTATACACATATATACTGTATATATATATATATTATATATATGCACATATGCTTGGAATAATATATATATAATACAGTTTTATATATATATATATATATATATATTATACTTTCGCTCTTACTAATCTTAATAACTTAAGTCTTAGGCTTCAAGCTATTCACTGCACAGGAATTGTTTGACCTGGAAGCACTTCAGGGTCAAACAATTAGCATATCCAGCTAGCGATGACCTGAATCAAAGGGTGAGGCAGTTAGTAGCAATCCATCTTCATAAACTTGTATATAGGTATATACATATATATGATCACCCATATACCCTATATATATATGTATGAAGGGTCCAGGTGCAAGAACCAACAAATGCCATCTGGGTCCAAAGGAAACCATGACTACGACGTTTGAGGTGAGGGTGCCATCATTCCAATAATCAAATCCCGTTTGTTCACAGAAGCTGCCACGTCCCCTATATAAGTTATAATGTCCTACTCAATATGAAACTGATATTAACTGCAACGCGCAATGATAAAGTCCATTTTTAACGAAAACAACTAAAATGAATTTGTCAGCTTTTGTGCCTGAACCCTTCATATACAGGGATGAAAGTGGTCTCCGGGAAAAAAAAGCGGAAATGCTGATATTCTCCCATAGGTTTAACATTGTCAGGGAATCGCGGAAAATTCCCGGAAGTCGGGTTTCATATATATTGGTATACGCTGAAAGTGCTGCACCGTTTGAAGCATGTATTAGTAGTGTACGCTGATAGTGCTGCAACACTTGGAGCATTTATTAATATTAGTAGTGTACGCTGATGGTGCTGCGGCATCAGCACCATCAAGGAAGAGGATAATAATAATAATAATAATTAGTATACGCTGATGGTGCTACGGGATTGAAAAATCCCGGAAATCCGCGGAATCGCGGAGATCTTTCATCCCTGCATATATGTCCTAATATACTATTATTTCTAACCGACCACCTCAACAGATCGACCACTCCCTTATAATACCAATCGCTTTATTTGGGTCCCAAACGATTGCCCATGCAATACCATTGTACTTTTTTTTTAAAACTCCCTAAGCTGCCCACCTCCCTAAATGGACCATTTAAAGTCGGTCCCATGGTCGGTCGATTTAGAGAGTTTTTTTTGTATATGATGAAGGGGGGGGGGGGGGGGGGGGGGAGGCTGGGTGTGGGCAGGTTAAGGACTGGCAGGAGCCACTGCCCGCCGTGCCCACTGCGCCGTGCCAGGCCTGCCTGCTCCGGCGCCGGGGTATCGGCCCCCCCCCCCCCTGACCCCCGCCACATGTGCCCGCCGTACATTATAATAACCTATATGCCTGCACATACCTGGGCAGCCCTAAGGAGCATGCCCAATACTCATGCACCACACTCACTTACCGTGAGTGTAAGCTAACGCGCATGCGCACACATCGGGGGTCGTACAGGAAGTACGGCACGATCACGTGGACGAGTTTGAACACCCTCCACCTCCTGCCTAGTCCAGATTTCCAACTTGGGTATTCGAGTGGAGTTTGTTTGTTTGTTTGTTGTTATTGTCGTGGGGGGGGGGGGTGAAAATGGGAAATATTGTGCCTAGAGCGGGACTCGAACCCACATCTCTTTGCATTCCGGGCCAGTGTGCTAACAATTACACCACCTAGGCTCCCTGATATAACCACACTACCCACGCCTACCTGTCTATGTGGTTACTTGCCTGAGAGGTCAGTGCAGACCACTACATTATCTTATGTGCTAGCAACATCTAATGTCATATCTAAGGTCATATCACCGTCCTGATATTACCTTAGATGTTGCTAGGATGTAAAACAAACAAAAAACACACAAACAACTTACAATAAGTAACATAACTACTAACAGTAACACTTAACAGCTAAGATCAAAAGGCAACTACCAAAGTGAGACTATTGCTGTTCAGCGATGAAAACAAGCCGCGATGCGACTTACTCGTTATGGACAGGTTAAATAAACCAGCACAAATATATTTTTTTTTAAACCAAAAAACACCAAACCAATCTAAACAACGACACAACTAATCTCAGTTCAGTCCATATAAAAGCTGCATAGTCGGATCGAGCATCAAATTTTCAAAACCAAAACAATTATCTAGATTTTATTCTACATATCTAACTTAGACACTGATGCCGTGAAGCATTTGTTGCCACATAGAAGAGGACACTAAATCAATTCAACAGAACCTGTTACTGCTGACGCCTATGGTATCAGAGTTTTGGCGTGCTTGCCGAAACTAATTTCACATGTTTGCACTTCAAATATTCCAAAACGTAGCCATTTAAAATAAAAGTTACTTCAAACTAAAGTAACGTAGATTACAACAATCAACTATATATATATATATAAGAAAAATTACAGAAAGTCAAAAACCATTGCACTATGTAACGTTAAATCTAACCACATATCAATCAGTGGCATATTCGATATAACCGGATGTAGTTCCCCACTTCTACCCGCTACCACGACGGCGCCACCTGCGTGTGGCAATTATCTACCATAGTGGGTAAATAGAAACATGGCCGTCACATGACGTAAACTCGTCCATTGTATATTAATATATCCTGCCGTCGCCCAACTCTCTGCCCTGCCCTGCCCTTCCCCCCCCCCCCCCCCCCACACACACACCTCCCCCTCCACCCCCAACTTCCTTCCTTCCCTTCCTTGTCGCCCCACCTGGTGACTGACTGGCAACATGATTGGGCCAGTCACGTGACAACTAATCACCCAGACGAGATTGAAAAGCAAACACAGCGTACATTAAAGCAGCATACAGTAAAACATTTCTAAATCGACCGATCATGGGAGTGATTTTAAATGGTCCATTTAGGGAGGTGGTGGGTTTAGGGAGTTTCTTTTATTATTACAATGGTATTGTATGGGCGATCATTTGGGACCCAAGTAAAGCGATATATATAGGGGAGTGGTCGATCTGTGGAGGTGGTCAGTTATATTTTTTTGGCCAGGGCAATGGGTTGCGATTTGTTTAACTTGACATATGTCCAGAAATCGCAAGGTCATAGGCCACAACCCGGCAGTAGGCTGCAACCTGGCCATACAGTATTGCACAGTGGCCGTATGGCACCTTCAATCAGGCGGTGGCCATAAGACACCTTAAGATTTGTGAACGTTTCTACCGCAGACTGCAACAACGTACGATTTGTAAAAATCCCATCCGCAGAACGCAGAACCATTCAGCAGCAACATGATATGTGACCTAAGCATAAGGCAGAGTTTGCCACTGAGATCCCGGGTACATAGCTGGAATTTACTCCATGGCAACTAAAGTCTCAGTCACACTCACAAGCACCCTGCTCCATGGCAACTAAGTCTCAGTCACACTCACAAGCACCCTGCTTACAACTAAAATGGTCGCAAGGAGGTGGGCAACCACTGAGCACCATTTTGGAATCATTTTGCGACCACTTGCGACCTTTTTGCGACAAACCTTTCTTTGTGGTCGCAAAGTGGTCGCAAGCAGTTTCAAGCAGTAGTGTGACTGGGGTATAAATGGTTCTAGCGATGCAGATTATTGCTCGAATATAGAACTAATCATGCCAAATATGAATCTTATTGCTATAATTCACAGCAAATATTCCACGTGTGCGCATGCGCGCATGTGCGCGCGTGCGCGGTGAGACTGAGATGGGCCCCCAGCAACTCAGAAGATTAACAAGCTAGTTCCTTGCGGGTATCACTAAGTATAATGGATATGGATGACTTGTCAAAAAGGTTAAATCAGTGTAAAACTGGATGTATTAATGGATGATTACTTCTAAATCATCTTATGTATGCCGATGACTCGGTAATATTCTTACCATATAGTAGTGGACTGCAAATGCTACTTAATATATGCTCTGAATACGGCACAGAAGCTGATATCAAATACAATGCTATTAAAAATATGACAAGGATACTGTATTTCCTGATTGTATTTTAACTAGTGCTCCCCTGTCAATCTCTACTGACGTCAAGTACTTCGGACACTTTATGACTGATGACTTTAGAGATGACAGGGATATTAATAGACAGGGTCGTAAGTTATATGTTCAGGGAAATTTGCTCATGAGGAAATTTCATATGTGTACAGCTGATGTCAAGGTCAATTTATTTAGAACTTTCTGTACTCCCTTGTATACTGCCCAGATTTGGTGGAACTATAGAATGTATAGCATTAGAAAACTGAATGTAGCATATAATGACATTATGAGGTTATTACTTCATCTACCTAGGCATCACAGTGCTAGTCAGCTGTTTGCCAATATTGATGTGCCAGCCTTCCAGGCTGTTATCAGGAATCTAATATTCAAATGTATTAGAGAGACTTGTGAAAATAGAAGAGAGTGATCTCAGATGTACATCTGCCATATGGAGGCATTGGTACAAACTACTGTATGTAGACCAATATTTTGATATTGGTTAGTATGGTAGTATTCATCATCATCATCATGCTGTCGGTCGCGATGCGAGAAAGACTGCTTTCATTACTTAACCGCCGCTTTGTGCGGTTGTACATTTCATAAAAGCTGCCTGCAAAAGTGACACCAGCAAGAACATGTCAAGACAGGCGCAAACTATTTGTCCCTGCAGTGGCTGGTCGGGGGATGTTGGGAGTTCCATTCATCACCGCCCTTAATGGTAGTATTCATATTATAACTTATATCCTAATCACGTTAATTTTTATATCTACCTACAATGGCCCAAATTATGTAACTACCATAATCCTGAGTCTGAAATAAAGAATTGAATTGAATTGAATATAAGTAGGTATCACGTGATTGGCTTCTGCATCATCTACAATTTAGCCTTAATATGTATGTCAGATTTTCCCAGACTATCACAGTCAGTCTCAGGCATCCCCCCCGCCACCCTCCCACAGGCCCTACACTGACACATACAGTTTGTTTTGTGTTTGTATTAGTGTTGGGTTGCGGGGAGAGTGGGGGTGGGGGGGGGGGGGGGGGGGGGGGTGTGAGGGTGAAGTTCAGTGAGTGTGAAACAGTTTCCTTGTTTTGCCCTAAGGCTATAAAAGGCTTGGAACCGCCCCCACACATCACAACCCCCGTCTCCCCCTCACTCCCCGCCTCCACCCGTTCATACCCGCCTCCACCCCTCCATACCCGCCTCCACCCCTCCCCCTCCTTTCCCGCCTCCACCCTCCCCCTCCTTCCCCGCCTCCACCCTCCCCCTCCTTCCCCGCCTCCAACCCTCCCCCTCCTTCCCCGCCTCCATCCCCCCCTCCTTCCCCGCCTCCATCCCCCCCTCCCTTCCCCTCCTTCCCGCCTCCTTTACCCCCCCACCCACCCCTCAACCCCCACCCCGCCCCCCTCATTACACCCCGCCCCACCTCTCCATCCCTTCTCTACCGCCCCCCCCCCCCCCCTCCGTCTCCCCACCCTCCCGCGCCCTTGTCCCCCCTCCCTCCCCCCCCCCCCCCTCCTCTCCCCCTCCTGACATGATGAATGGATCCATATATCCCGAGCTGCACTAACACCCCCCCCCCCCCCCACCCACACACACTTCGCTCCCCCCCCATGCACCCCCTCCCCCACCCGCACCCACACACCTCTCACCCTCCTTTGATGCCTGCCGAAAGGCCGACATATGGTCCGCAAACCACTCGACATCCTCACAACAATGTCGGCGTCCCTTCTTGTCAGCTTCAGTCAACTCCAGCCACGCGTTGGGGGGCCCCCCCCCCCCCCCCCTCCCCGCCCGCCCGCCCCTCCACCCTGTTGGTGGTGGTGTTGATGTTGGTGGATGTGGTGGTGGTGGTGGTGGTGTCGGTGGTGGTGTTGGTGGTGATGTTGGTGGTGGTGGTAGTGTTGGTGGTGGTGTCGGTGGTGGTGGTGCTAGATGTGTTGGGTGTGGTGGTGTTGGTGGATGTGGTAGTGGCGGTGGAGGTGGTGGATGTGGTGGTGATGGTGGTGGATGTGGATGTGGTGATGATGGATGTGGTGGAGGTGGTGGTGGTGGATACAGTGATGGTGGTGATAACAGTGACACTGATAGTGGTGGATGTGGTGGTGGTGGATGTGGTGGATATGGTGGTGGTGGATGTGGTTGTTATGGAGGTGGTGGTGATGTTGGTTGTGGTTGTGGTGGATGTGGTTGTTATGGAGGTCGTGGTGATGTTGGTTGTGGTTGTGGTGATGTTGGTGGTGGTGTTGGTGGTTGTGTGGTGTTTGTGGTGGTGGTGTTGGTGGAGTTGGTCTTGGTGGTGTTGTTGGTGGTGTTGTTGGTAGTGTTGTCGGTGGTGGTGTTGGTTGTGGTGTCGGTGGATGTGGTGCTGGATGTGTTGGGTGTGGTGGTGTTGGTGGATGTGGTGGTGATGGTGGATGTGGTGGATGTGGTGGTGATGGATGTAGATGTGGTGGATATGGATGTGGTGGATGTGGTGGATGTGGATATGGTGGTGATGGATGTGGTGGTGAAGATTATTTACTTAGCGACGAGGACCCAGGAGGGTGGTCTCTACACCGCCAGGGGTCAAGGGGTCACCGGAAATTGAAAACCGGAAGTGGAGGTCGGTCGTTACCATACCGGGTCGGCAGGGGGTTTGGGCGGGGTGGAGGGGTGGTGGGGTGGTGGGGTGGTGGGGTTGCGTGGTGGGGTGGTGGGGTGGTTTGGTGGTTTGGTGGGGTGGGAGTAGCGCACAGCTTGGGGTGTGCGCGCATGCGGTCGTGTCTGTGCGCATGCGCGTGTTTGTGCGCATGTGCGCATGTCAGAGCGTGCGTGCAAATGCATATATCATACATGGGTACTTGTATGCATGTAGAGGTGAAGGCATGTCTATGTACGTAGCATGTGCACGTGTGTGCCATGTGTTAATTAAATCTGCATGTACATGTGTGTATATGCATGTAATATATTATATGTGTCGTGTACGGTATAATTAGGCCACATTTATTTTAAAGTGGTGATTGTCCCCGCCCGTGCCTGAAAAAATCGGCCGCCCCTGATGTAACTGTTAAAAATGTGTCAGGCTCGCACTGCTAGAACCAATGACTTAAAAATTGAAACAAAAATTGAATTGCTGCTACTAGCAGCAATTCAATTTTTGTATCAATTTTTAAGTCATTAGTTTGACTCTGCAGGGTTCAAACCACAAAGATTTGTTATATTTTTGTTACTAAATGTATTTTATTCAGTGAATAATGTCTTTTGTCAGTGCCAGAGCACTGGTCTTCCGGCCGTTCATTACAATTTGTTGGTACATAAATGAAAATATCAGTTGCAATAATAACCACATGAAAAACCTGTTCGATAATAGAAGCATAATATAAATTGACTATTCGTTGTAATAGTAACTGCATACAATTCCAGTTCAACATATGTATCATGCACTTGGTGAGCACGCATCAATACAGAGACAAGATGATTCTAGAATTGTCTTTAAACACTTCTTTCTTCCTTTGCTTTCTCTCTTCTTTTTCCAAAAAGATATAACATATCTCCAATACACAGATATATATATATATATATATATATAATTATATATATATATGTATATATATATATATATACTATATTGTAAATATGCAAATTAGTGGATCCAATCCCCAATACCAAATGCGAGAAACCTGCCCATTTGTTAATCCCATCACAAGTGTTCCGTATTGTGTGGCCTAATGATGGGATCGGAGGTCTGAGATTGCAGAGATGCAAAATTGTAATTTACAACGAACAACCTTGTCTAGACGCTCAACACTACCAGAACAGGGCATGCACTGGTTGGGTTGGTGTCGGGATAGTGTGACTGAGTTGGATATCGCGTCGCGCGGCCGGTGGAAAGAACGCTACCCCAATGAGGCAGCACTATGGAAGTCGCCATTAGTAGGGGGGGGGGTGTAGGGGGGGTTAGGCGCGTGCGCAGTCAGGCTTACCTGGCCGAGTGTGGCGCCTGGGACGCCCCCCCCCCACCAACCACCCCCCAACCACCCAGCACCAGCAGCACGGAACCACTCGGTGATCATGGCAACGGAAAAGCGGCGATCTGATTGGTGGAGCCCGGCGCCTGGGACGGACCCGAGCTGCTCACCGTGACCCACTTACAACAGATCAAGCTGAACACCCCCCCCCCCTACCCCCACCCCCCCTACCACCACCACCCCCCCTACCACCACCACCCGCTACCACCCCCCACCCCCTACCACCCCACCCCCCACACCACCCCCACCCCCCACATATTGTCGTGAGGTGATGAAAATGGGAAATAGTGCGCCTAGAGCGGGACTCGAACCCACATCTCTTTGCATTCCGGGCCAGTGTGCTAACCATTACACCACCTAGGCTCATGACCAGACGGGATGGCCGAATGAGTTAGAGCATCCATCTCCCGTGCTGGTAGATCTTGGGGTCGTGGGTTCGAACCCTGGTCGAGTCAAACCGATGACTTAAAAATTGATACTTGTTGCTTCCTAGCCTGGCGATCGGCATTATTAGGATAGGGCAATGACTGGTTTGCTCCGTGCCAGGATAATGTGACTGAGTGGGATATCAGGTCATGGTGCTGGTGGCCTGGTCTTCCAGTGGGGCAGCACTATAAAGTCGCTATGAGTGTGCACTGTCACAAGTCGGTACCCATCCTGATATGACCTTAGATGTTGCTGGGACATAAAACAATAACAAACAAACAAACCTAGGCTCCCTAATATCACCATACTGCCCACCCCTACCTGTCTATGCGGCTCCTTGCCTGAGAGGTCAGTGCAGACCACTACACTCGTCCCCCTGGAATTGCAAGTCTTTTAATGCTTACAATCACATACACAGGCAATGCACTAACGCATACATACACAGGGTAGGTTCAACAACCATACAGCACAAAGCTTGTGCAGGATCATGGTCACGGCAACCAGTGTCATGGGGGTGATGAAACTGGGAAATATTGCGCCTAGAGTGGGACTCGAACCCACATCTCTTTGCATTCTGGGCCAGTGTGCTAACCATTACACCACCTAGGCTCCCTGATATCACCATACTGCCCACGCCTACCTGTCTATGCGGCTCCTTGCCTGAGAGGTCAGTGCAGACCACTACATTATCATAGCTTTCAGCAGCAACAGGCTTAAACAAAGTTAAATGGACTTAGCGTTCCCTTCTGTATGCCTAAGTTCACTAATATCAAAGATGGATATGTAGGATCAAACCTAGGTCAGTGTTTTAGTTTTGATCAATTTCATGCTCTCATCAGATTATGCGGCTTTTAATGCGCATAATGGACAGGGCTGCCCTCTATAGAAAATCTTCTGATCAAAAAGAATCTCCGGTGGACTGGACACCTCATGAGGATGTCATCAGACAGGCAACCAAAGCAGATCCTCTATTCTCAACTGTCTTCTGGCTACAGAAAGAGAGGGTGCCCTCGTCTCCAGTTCAAGGATACCATCAAGAGAAACCTGAAGGTGAGAGATATTAAGACCGACTCATGGACATCACTCTCACAGCAGAGAGCTAAATGGAGAGCGACAGTCAAGTAATGAAAGCAGTCTTTGCTGCATCGCGACAGACAGCATGATGATGATGATGATGATGAGCCCCCTGTGAAGAAATTATGTAAACAAAAAAACTGTGCTAGCAAACTGATTAAAGATTCATTCCCATGACTAGACATGTTTACGAAAACAAATATAACATAAGTGTGAAATCGCACCGCAAATCGCAGTCCAATGAATTTCCTAATTGCAGCCAAAAATATGTTGCATAAAATATGCCCCTAAGGCAGTGGATGAATACGAAGCGGGTGGTGTGGAGAGGTATTCCGATGAGGAGTTATTGGAGAGGCGAAGCATGCGCACTGCCCGTCCTCATGCAGGCTGCAAGGTGGCGGCCATTAACCTCACTGTGTATTGGGTTCGTTTTACACAGGCACGGGCCCATCACAAAGTCACGAGCGGTTCACGTCTAAACTACTAACTACCAGACGATGGTGCTAAGTGGGCTGATAACATTAGTAGCTAAGTCGGAGAAGTGTGACACTATGGGTGCTGACCTCTAGTGGTGGTTCCGGTTTAAACTGGATTATCAGTGGAGCGTTGTATGTGGATATCTGTGATGTAACTCATATAGGTAGATTGATAGCGAGGCATTGTCTGTGTTTATCTGTGATGCAATTCGCACCGAGACCAAATTCTTTTATTTCATAAGAGGCAACATTTTTTTTCTGGTGCAAACTGTCCATCTCTCCACAAACCTGCGTGACGCACTACGCATACTCCACACTCATTTTGGATGCCCTAACTAGCTTGACTTTAGTCTACATCGGCTACATCAGGGGCGCGCCACTAGAGGTCAGCACCCATGCTGTCACACTTCTCCAACTGAGCTGATGGCCCACTTAGCCACATCGTCTCGTAGTTATGAGCTTACACCATACCCACTCATGACTATCGGGTAAGTACTGCTCTGGGTTATGGGCCCTCAACTCTTTAGTTCTAAACCTACTCAACAAGCCAGTTGCTGTCGGCACCACTGTTCAGGTGGTAATTGGTAAATCTGGTTGAATTTTGTGATGTCAGGCAAGGATGTGAAAATCATATTTGCTCTATATATATTGACATCTTATTCGCTATATATATATTCACAGAAAATAATATATATAATATATATAATATATATAATATATACAATATATAAAATATATACAAAATATACAATATATATAACATATATAACATATATAATATAATATATATAATTAAATAATTATATATATATAATATATATAATATATATAATATATATATATATATAATATATATAATATCACTGCTTCATGAGAAGATGTTTTCACAAATGCAAGGAAACACTGCCTAGAGAGTGGGACTCAAACCGACATTTAGACCATTCCAGGGCTAGCATCCTAACCATTAGGCTATCTAGGATCCTGGGTGCAAATAACCTACTCTCGCCTACCTGTGTATGTGGAATTTCACCTGAAGAGGTCAGTGCACTTCACTACAACTGCTTTGTAGGTCACAATTACCTAGGCGCTAGGTGTTCATCCAGGGAATACAAGAATCTACAAAGAACAGATTGGTTTCCATGGATACCTATGTGTGTCAACCTTTGTGTGACAAGCAAACATGTAGCTCTCATGCCATAAAACTGCAAAAATAAAATCATATATATATATAGCCCAAACTGCAAATAGATCCACTGAGAAGGATCGATCCGATGACCGACAGCTTCACAGGAAGACACTACCGCTTGAGCCAAGTCATGCTCCCCCTAGGTTCTGCTCTCCTGAGAGCTCTCCATAAGTTAGATCAATTGTAGTGCCTTTGCTTAATTCAAATTTAAATTTTGATGTTCCTGCCATGGATTAGTGCCACTATTTTAGGGATAATTAACAAACTCGCTGGAAATGATTCTATCATTTCAAAGAGCCACTGGTATCTTTAATAAAATATTCATCACCAGACAGGAAATACATAGGTATTTAATTAACCACCGGTATCATTTGAAAGAACCACCGGTAGGTATCTTTAATAAAATATTCATCACCGGACAGGAAATAAATAGGCGTTTAATTAATCAACTCGATGGAAATGATTCCATCATTTCAAAGAACCACCAATATCTTTAATAAAATATTCATCACCAGACAGGAAATACATAGGTATTTAATTAATACTCGCTGGAAATGATTCTATCAGTTCAAAGAACCACCGTTATCTTTAATAAAATATTCATCACCAGACAGGAAATACATAGGCGTTTAATTAATCAACTCGCTGGAAATGATTCTATCATTTCAAAGAGGAGACACATGGAAGCTTCAGTGATACCCGATATTCACCTTTCAATTCAAATTGTCGGGTAGCGTGAGCCTAACTTGACTTGCCTCTATGGTGACTGTTGAACATGAGTCAACAAATCAGGAGATAAATACTTGAACAACGCACATCTGAACCACGTTTGAATTATTCCCCAACCTTGACGCCTTGTCACCATAGCCTGTGAGCCTAAGAACAGGGAGACGAGGCAAATATTCGTTTGCTGGTTAAATGTTGTCTGCTCCAACTACATATCGTTTGATGTCAGTTAAATAGTTCAAAACGGTAGAACTATATTGAAAATTTGTAAGAATAATGAAAACAATTTGATGAAAGTGAAGACCGCATATTCAAAATGTTGTTCGCTGTGTATAAATCATATATTGAGTGAAGAAAATGTACACAACATAATAGTGTTTCAACTGATACGTCATCTTGCACTAAATGTCGTCTGCTGTCAGTAAAGGCTGATTGCTGTAAACTATACATGCTGTAAGTTATACATGCTGTGAGTTATACATGTTGTAAGTTATACATGTAAGAAGGAAGTCTCAGGAACTAAATGTCGTCTGTTCTCATCAAATGTTATCTCACATGAGGTAAACACACATGATGGCATTTCACTCAAAAGTAACCATATCTAAAACACATGTCCTCGTCCATTAACTGTCAACTGCTGTCACTAACTTATCTGCTGTCACTAAATCCGCTGTCACTAACTTGATTCGCTGTCACTAACTTATCCGCTGTCACTAACTTATCTGCCGTCACTAAATTATTTGCTGTCACCAACTTATCTGCTGTCACTAACTTATCTGCCATCACTAAATTATTTGCTGTCACTAACTTAAATGCTGTCACTAACGTATCTACTATCAGTAACTTCTCTGCTATCACTAACCTACCCGCTGTCACTAAACTTATCCGCTATCACTAACCTATCCACTATTACTAACTTGATTTGCTGTCACTAACTTATCCGCTGTCACTAAATTATTCCCTGTCACTAACTTATCTGCTGTCACTAAACTATACACTGTCACTAAACATCGCACCCCCGAATTAGCATTATTTCACAGGAAATCTGATAACGACTAACCAGACAGCATTCCTGCGCTAAGAGTCGTGTGATGCTGTTGCCTTGGTGATGGCAGCAGACATTCAGTAACCACAGGCGATGCTGTATGTCAGTACCTGGGGTGTGATGAACCTATCAGTATCAGCATTGCGTCTACCTGTTCTCGCTTCTGGTATCGGACGTGTCAGTTATTACCTAGTTTTTTTTAGGGGTGAGTGGGTGGGTAATTTTTACCCTTTTTTTCTTTCAACTTTGTTACCTCCTTCTCACCCCCCACCCCGGCACTCTCTCCCCTCCTCCACCCACCCAACACTCATGCCATACACACACTAGTCATCTCCGGCTATATTGAACATATGGTACCTTTCCAGCTTAGCACTCACACAGACACACACACGGACACACACTCCCGCATACAAAAAAAGAAGAAATTATGGGATGTTGGGCGAGTCAGCGGGGAAGAGGATGTAAAGTGGAGAAGGAGGAGGAGGGAGGAGGGGGGAGGTGGGAGGTGAGGGAAGTTGTTTCCAGCCACAGGCAATAGGAGGTGTTGCTCATAGGCTAACAACAGGTGGCGCCACCTGGAGGCAGACTCACTACACCAGGAAGCGGTTGCAATCCAGTTCTGCACCTTTTTGCACACCGCCTAATTCTGACCTGCTATTACTATTATTTATCTTCTTCCATGTTAACCAACAAGAAGCAAATTGGTTGGTTGGTTGTTGGAGCTTTAGATCCTGGGAACATCTAAGGTCATATCAGGACAGGAGCAACTTGGTTCGTTGAGAACAAAACCTTTGGCTGGCCCGACTAAAAGAAAAGCTACCGTTTATTAGTTTAAAGTTGCACAGTCTGATGGTTTTGAGTTTCTGTCATTTTCTGGGATAAATATATTAGGTTGATCGTTATAATCCACCTTAATTTAGTTTTAAATAACTTTGATTTTAAATGGCCAACTTTTGTGATATTTGAAGTATAAAAATGTCAAATTAGTTTTGGTAAGCACGCCAAAACTCTGTAAGCATAGACTTCAGTCGCAACAGCTTCTATTTAACTGTCTCAGTATCCCCTTCTATGTGGCAACAAGCGCTTAACAAGTGCATCAGTATCTAAGTTAGATAACTAGAATCAAATCTAGATAAGTATTTAGGTTTTGAAAATTTGATGTCTTTATCGGACTATGCAGCTTTAAAGCGAAAAGTTGGGTTAGAGTGAAGGTTGAGACAGGAATGAGCGCCTCAGGGCTGGGGTTTGCCGACTTAGGGACAAACCAACTGTGCCCACTTCGCTTAGAGTTTTGGAGGTGAGGAACATGGCATTTGTAGACTACAATGTGCAGGTAGCCAGCCCCCCTGGATAAGGGCGACTGGATAACTACAGGGAAATAATATTTGCATAATGTCTGATACTCCACAATAACCACCACTACCACTACCGCCACCACTACCACCACAACCACTCATTCGCAGCTTAGGCTAGTCTATTGGGGTTTTATGACCTAACAACATACAAGTCATATCAGGATGGGTACTGGCTTGTGACGAGACGCACTCATGGTGACTTTATAGTGCTGCCCCACTGGAATACCGTGCTCCACATAGCCCACAGTCACATAGTCACAATGAGCCTAGCAGTGCCTGCCCTATATATTAGTAATGGCGAGCACCAGGGAAGGCGCCAATTGTGTAAGTATTTGGTTTGACTCGGCCTGGGATTGACCCCCCACGACCTGACACATGGCATGCAGGCGGCCTACACAATTGGCCATCCTGTCTGGTTAGTGAGGGTGTGAGTGAGTGGGTGAGTGCAAGTGAGTGAGTCCGTAAGTGGGTGGGTGAGTTAGGTAGTGAGTGAATGAATGAGAGACAGTGAGTGACAGTGAGAATGAGTGACAGTATGTGACTAGGAATCAACTGGGTGACAGTGAGTGCGTGGCAGTGAAAAGGGTAGACTAGTGAGTGAGTGAGGTTGGTTGGTGGGTTGTTGGAGTTGTATGTCCTGGCAACATCTAAGGTCATATCAGAATTGGAACCGACTTGTGACACTGCACACTCATGGCGATTTTATAGTGCTACCCCACTGGGTGACCCTGCTGCCAGGACCAGGACCCGATGTCACCTTATCCTGACACTGACAGTGAGGCAACAAGTCCTTGCCCTATCCTAATAATGCCGAGCGGCTGGCTAGGAAGCGACAATTATACCTTTTTACGTCATTGGTTTGACTCAACCAGGGTTCGAACACATGAACCCATGGGTTCGAAGGCCATGATCTACCAACATGGGAGATGGATGCTCAACTCATTCGGTCACCCGATCTGGTGAGGGTGGGTGGGAAAGTTTGCACATCACTGGTTCAACCGTATCAATATTTAAGTCATCGGTTTGACTCGACCAGGATTCGAATCCCACGATCTACCAAAACAGAAACAGACGTTCAACCCATTCCGCCATGCTGTCTGGTCGAGTGAGTGACTGAGTGAGTGAGTCAGAGAGAGAGAGAGAGAGAGAACGAGTGAGAGAGATTGAGTGGATGAGTGAGTGAGTGGATGAGTGAGAGAGAGAGAGAACGAGAGAGGGAGAGAGTGTGAGAGAACGAGAGATAGCACGAGAGAGCAAGAGAGAGTGTGTGAGAGAATGAGAGAGTGTGAGAGAATGAGAGAGAGTGTGAGAGAAAGAGAGAGAGAAAGAGACAGAGAGAGAGAAAGAGAAGGAGGGAATAACTTGAAAACGGTGAAAACTGGCCGCCCCCCACCCCCCACCCCACGCGCCTCCCAGCACTCCTCTCCCCCCCCCCCCTCTTCGCCCCTTCATCGCCGCCGGCCCCCCGTGCCGCCCTCCCCCCCCCCCCCCCCGGCTCCACCTCGCCCTCGCTCTGTGCGACCACGGCCCCAGGTGAGCGCCATTACCGGGTGGCCGTGAGCTGCTTGCCGCCCCTGGGGTGAGGCGCGCCGTGACAGGGTGAGCAGCTCAGCGCCTCACAGGTAATCACCGCCTCACTCCGCATCGCCCGGGCCACTCCGTCACGTCCCCACACCTCACCCACACCCAACCCCGCCAATCACTCTCACACCCCCACACCTCACCCACACCCCAATACCACCCCCACACCTCACCCTGGTCACCCACACCCAATGCCACACCCACACCCACCCCCCATAATACCACCCCACCCCCCACCATCACTCACACTCCCACAACTCACCCCACACTCCAATCACCCTCACACCCCACACCTCACCCACACCCCAATCACCCCCACACCTCACCCACCAATCACCCACACCCCTCACACACCCCACCCCACCCCCACACCTCACCCACACCCAATACCACACCCCACACCTCACCCCACCCTAATCACCTCACCACCCCCACAATACACCACACACCCCAATTACCACACCACACACCCACCCACCATCACCCTTACAACCCCACACCCACACCACCCTACCTAAAATAACCCCACACCCCAACACCCATCACCACCCCCACCCCAATACCACACCCACACCTCACCCTGCCAATCACCCTCACACCCCCACACCTCCCCCACACCCCACCTCCACCCCACACCTCCCCCACCCCCACACCCCAACCTCAACACCTCACACCACACCCACACCCAACCACCCCACACCCACCCCCCCACCCCCACCCCCACACCCACCCACACCCACCCACACCCACACCTCACCCCGCCAATCACCCTCACACCCCCACACCTACACCCACACCCAATACCACACCCCACAACCCATCACCCTCACACCCTCACACCTCACCCACACCCCAATACCACCCCCACACCTCACCCCGCCAATCACCCTCACACCCCCCCACGCCTCACCCACCCACCACCCCCCACACCTCACCCCCACCCACCCACACCCCAATACCCACACCTCACCCGCCATCCCCTCACCCCCAACCTCACCCCACACCCCACTCCCGTCCTGATATGACCTTAGATGTTGCTAGACGAATACAACAACAAACAAAAAACCCAAACACACCCCACACCACCCCACCTCACCGCCAATCACCCTCACACCCCCACACCTCACCCACACCCAATAACCCACCCCACCACACATCACCCCGACAATCACCCTCACACCCCACATCTCACCCACACCCCAATACCCCCACCCACCACACTCACCCTCCAATCACCCTCACACCCCCATCCCACTAACCCCCACCACATACCCCCCCACACCGACCTCACTCGCTCGCCCACTCACATACCACACCACCCCCACCCCAACCACACACTTCACCCCGCCAATCACCCCCCCCACTAACCCCCCCCCACATCACCCCCACACCCCACCTACACACCTCACCACCCTCACTACTCACCCCACCACAACCTTACCCGCCCCAACCCCACACACCACCTACCACCCCACCCCACACCGCCAATCCCCCCCCCCCCCACCCCCACCCATCTGCACTGACCCCACCCAACCACCAAACCCGCACCCCACCCCCACCTCAGGCTTCACGAAGCCACCCCACACCCCGCTTGCTCCACCAACCCATACTCCCACCCCCCCTACACCAGCCCCCCCCCCCCCACCACCACCACCACCACACATATAGCCCTGCCCATCACCCCACCCCACACACCTCCCTACCAATCCCCACACCCCGCCACCCCCCACACCTCAACCAGCCAACCACTAAATCCCTTCGGTATCTGGGAAGTGATGTACAAGCACTAAAACACACTTTCAATCTTAGTCAGCCAGTCCTTAAATAGGTAAATGCTTCCATTATCGGCATGTTAATGCTAATGTCGTCTAAAGCATGTATTGGACGCTCTAATCAGTCTCCTTAAAAAGCTAAAATTAGGCCAAATAAAAACAAATCGACTCCCGTTCTGGTAAGTCGTGGAATTTGAACTTCTGGGTTTGAATCCTAGCCGAGTCAAACCAATGACTTAAAAATGAATACAAAAATCTAGCCCGATGCATTTTTAACAGTTAAAACAAAATATGGGTGGGGACGATCACCAAATACAAAAATTAAAATTTGGCCTTACTTGGAATGTTGGAGCCGTTATAAAAGCCTTGTTCCCATAACCAATAACTACTGCTGACCATGGCAAATCAGACTTAAATTGCAAGTTTAAAAATCAGCAGCAGCGAGTCTGCTAATTGGACTCTGATATTAAGGCATAATCCATGTCCGCTAATTGGATGCTACTATTAAGGCTTAATCCACATCTGCTAATTGGATGCCGCTATTAAGGCTTAATCCATGTCTGCTAATTGGAAACTGCTATTAAGACTTAATCCACATCCGCTAATTGGATGCTGCTCTTAAGACTTAATCCACGTCTGCGAATTGGAAACTGCTCTTAAGACTTAATCCATGTCTGCTAATTGGAAACTGCTCTTAAGACTTAATCCATGTTCGCTAATTGGATGCTGCTATTAAGGCTTAATCCATTTCTGATAATTGGATGCTGCTATTAATGCTTAATCCATGTCCACTAATTGCACGCTGCTATTAAGACTTCATCCATGTCTGATAATTGGATGCTGCTATTAAGACTTAATCCACGTCCGCTAATTGGACACTGCTATTGAGACTTAGTCCATGTCTGCTAATTGGATGCTGCCATTAAGACTTAATTGACATATGCTAATTGGATGCTGCTATTAAGACTTAATCCACATCTGCTAATTGGACGCTGCTATTAAGGCTTAATCCACATCCACTAATTGGATACTGCTATTAAGACTTAATCCATATCCACTAATTGGATGCTGCTATTAAGGTTTAATCCACATCCACTAATTGGATGCTGCTATTAAGGTTTAATCCACATCCACTAATTGGATGCTGCTATTAAGGCTTAATCCACATCCACTAATTGGATGCTGCTATTAAGGCTTAATCCACATCCACTAATTGGATGCTGCTATTAAGGCTTAATCCACATCCACTAATTGGATGCTGCTATTAGGGTTTAATCCACATCCACTAATTGGATGCTGCTATTAAGGCTTAATCCACATCCACTAATTGGATGCTGCTATTAAGGCTTAATCCACATCCACTAATTGGATGCTGCTATTAGGGTTTAATCCACATCCACTAATTGGATGCTGCTATTAAGGCTTAATCCACATCCACTAATTGGATGCTGCTATTAGGGTTTAATCCACATCCACTAATTGGATGCTGCTATTAAGGTTTAATCCACATCCGCTAATTGGATGCTGCTATTAAGGCTTAATCCACATCCACTAATTGGATGCTGCTATTAGGGTTTAATCCACATCCACTAATTGGATGCTGCTATTAAGGCTTAATCCATGTCCACTAATTGGATGCTGCTATTAAGGCTTAATCCACATCCACTAATTGGATGCTGCTATTAGGGTTTAATCCACATCCACTAATTGGATGCTGCTATTAAGACTTAATACATGTCTGCTAACTGGACACTGCTATTAAGACTTAATCCACTTGGCCTAGTTTCCCAAACGAAACCGAGGTTACGCCATTCAAGGTTACATCACGCGATCACACTGATTAGCAATATGTCTCTGGCTGAGTGGACAAAGAATTGACAAAAACTGTGAGAATTGTTTAAACCTTCAAAACAAAAACCTATTTAAAAAACAGGTTTCTTCACATCAAGCTGGTTGACGACAGCTGCACATAGCATGATGTGAGCTGCACATTGCATGGTGGAAGCTGCTCATTGCATGATGTGAGGTGCTCATTGCATGAGTGGAGCTGCACATTGCATGATAGGAGCTTCTCATTGCATGATGTGAGCTGCTCATTGCATGGTGGAAGCTGCTCATTGCATGATGTGAGCTGCTCATTGCATGATAGGAACTTCTCATTGCATGATGTGAGCTGCCGATTGCATGATTGGAGCTGCACATTGCATGATGGGAGATGCACATTGCATGATGGGAGCTGCTCAGTGCATGATTGGAGCTGCACATTGCATGATGGGAGCTTCTCATTGCATGATGTGCGCTGCTCATTGCATGAGAGGAGCTGCTCATTGCATGATGGGAGCTTCTCATTGCATGATGGGAGCTGCACATTGCATGATTGGAGCTGCTCATTGATTGACTGGAGCTGCACATTTCATTATGTGAGCTTCTCATTGCATGATGTGCGCTGCTCATTGCATGACAGGAGCTGCTCCTTGCATGATGGGAGCTTCTCATTGCATGATGGGAGCTGCACATTGCATGATTGGAGCTGCTCATTGATTGACTGGAGCTGCACATTTCATGATGTGAGCTTCTCATTGCATGATGGGAGCTGCTCATTACATGATTGCAGCTGCACATTGCATGATGGGAGCTTATCATTGCATGATGTGAGCTGCTCATTGCATGATAGGAGCTGCTCATTGCATGATGGGACTTTTTTGCATGATGGGAGATGCACATTGCATTATGGGAGCTGCTCATTGATTGACTGGAGCTGCACATTGCATGATGGGAGCTGCACATTGCATGATGGGAGCTGCACATTGCATGATGGGAGCAACACGTTGCATGATGGGAGCTACACGTTGCATGATGGGAGCTGCCCATTGCATGATGGGAGCTGCACATTTTGTGATGGCTGCTGCTCATTGCATGATGGGAGCTGAACATTGCATGATGGGTCCTGCACATTTCATGATTGGAGCTGCTCATTGCATGATGGGAACTGCTCATTGCGTGATGGGAGCTAACCATTGTATGATAGTAGCTGCATATTGCATGATAGTAGCTGCTCATTGCATGAGGGAACCTGCACATTGCATGATGGAACCTGCACATTGCATGATGGAACATGCACATTGCATGATGGGACCTGCACATTGCATGATGGGAACTGCTCATTGCGTGATGGGAGCTAAACATTGCAGGATAGTGGCACATTGCATGATGGGAGCTGCACATTGCATGATGGGAGCTGCACATTGCATGATGGCAGCTGCACATTGCACTACACACAGTCAATCCGACTGCAGGGGTGCAGTGTAGTCAGGCCCCCACATGTCATGTCACGGGGTCACGTCATGGCCGGGTCACGTCAGAGCTGACCAGCACCGTCACCCATCCTGCTCCAGGGGAAGGTGCTGGGCACTGTTCACATGGCTGATCACATGACTGCCCACGTGGCTGGTCACGTGGTGTGCCGCAGACTGACCCTCAGCTGACCCCTTCGCCTCCCCTCTTTACCTCCTCTCGCCCCTCCCTCTTCCTCCCCTCCTCTCCCCCTCTACCCCCTCCCCTCCTCCTCTACCCACTCCCCCCTTACCCCCCTCCCCCTTTCTATTCGGGCCTACAGCTCCCCCACTTCATCCCCCCCCCCCCCCCCCCGGTCCCTCAGTGTCAGTATAATGTGACAGTGGGATATCAGGTCAGGGTGCTGGTAGTTTGGTCTCCCAGTGGGGGCAGCACTAGAAAGTCACCATTAGTGCGCACTGCCACAAGTCAGTACCCTCCTGATAAGACCTCAGATGTTGCCAGGATGTAAAAGACCAACAACCAACCAACCTACCCGCCCTACTACTGCATTTTTTGTTTCCGTTCCTTTTAGGGCTGGGCCTGAGAGTTTAACTGGTGAATACAAGTATTTTTACCTACACCTGTTTATCAGTATCATTCATTTGGGGGGGGGGGGGTCCATATCAGTAATTTACTACAAATGGAACACAGCAATACACACAATAACACATGCTGGATACTGGCTGGTTGTGCATTATGAGTCGTATAATTTATTATGCGTATATTATTAAGGCCTACTGCAGTGTTGCTGCTTTGTATCTGCTATATAATAATTGTGTACTTGTTGACCTGTGTCCACCTACCCTCTGCATATAAATCAAGCAACCTGAGCATCCCTCCGTATGCACACAATCAGCTAAAACTGACTCCACCTCTTCCCATAAGAATCAGAATCTTGTATCGTGAATAATGAGAATTTGGAAGTGAAAGAGCTTTTGTTGGAGTTTTACATCCTGGCAACATCTAAGGTCATATCACAACGGGTACCGACTTGTGACAGTGCGCACTCATGGTGACATTATAGTGCTGCCCCACTGGGAGGGCAGGCTGCCAGCACCATGACCTGATATCCCATTCAGTCACATTATCCTGATACTGAGCCAACCAGTCCTTGCCCTATCCTAATAATGCCAAGCGCCTGGTTAGGAAGCGACAAGTATCGGATGACTGGCACGATGCATAATACATTATGATCATATCATTTATGTGCATATATATGCATATATACATATATGTACGTATATACATATATATGTATACATAGATGTGCATATATATACATATATAAAAATGCATAAATATGTATATGTGCATATGCAAATGCACATATATATGTGTAAATATATATGCACATATCAGAGTCGCCAACATTGAAAATGAAAAACCGGAAGATCTTGAGGGGTGTTATATTGGGGGGGGGGGGGGGGGGGGGGTCTGTTAAAATCTTGGATGCTCTGTGGTGCATTTTGGTGTTATCTGTGGTTAGAGTGTCTGACTTTTTTCTAGGTCGGACTCCTAATCTGAAGGTCAGTGGTTCGATTCCCTGTGCCCCCACCTCTGCCAATTTGGATTTCCACCGCTGTGTATAACTTACAGCGTCATCAAAGGCCGGTTGCTCTCATACCATGTCTATGTGGTGTGGGAGGTAAAAAATCCCTTGGGTCGGTAAAAGTGTAGGCTCTGGCTTTCTATCGACAAACTGTCTAATGGTGAAAACAAGCCTATTCAGGCTTATCCATGATAGGCAGTAGAAATCTTCAACAACAACAACACAATAATCAATAAGATTTTGCCAACATTTGAAAATTAAAAACCAGAAGATCAGCATAATGTGCCAATGGGGACATAACATATTGTACACCTTATGGCGAAACCATAATGGTTGGCAACCCTGATATATACATACACGGTAGCAGCTGCAAAGACCTTATGGAATCCACACATGCCATCCACAACATGCTCATGCACTTTTATCGTGTAAGCGCCCCAGCAGATCACGTGATGTCAAGTATGCGTATTATACACCATAACCCGAACCCGAGCAGCCATTGGTCATGATACCTAACCCAATACCACCCAGCCATGGCTCTCGTACATCAAATATCTCAGTGGCTATCTTGTCATGGGAGCCTGAAGGTAGAGCGCAGATGTGTGTGTGTGTGTGTGTGTGTGTATATATATATATATATATATATATATATATATATATATACACATATATATATATATATATATATATATATATAATATACAGTATATAAATATATGAAGAGTTAAGGCGCAAAACTCTGAAAACGCCAATCCAAAAATTGAGATAAAAAATTGAAATCAAACCTTCAAAAAGTAAATTTCTTTACATTCCTATTTGTGTTGTTAATTGCTCCATAATCGTTACTTGACAAGTAAGTGGAATTAGTGAGAATTAAAATTACATTCAAGTATGAATCTTTTACCTTAATTCCAATTTTGGATTTGCATTTAGAGGGTTTAGCGCCTGAAGTCTTAACAATTCCAGTGCGCGAGTGACAACAGTATTCGCGGCACTGGTAGGGTTTGGGGGTGGTGCCGCCACCTGTCCCAACCATGAAAAGGGGTCACCCATAAAGTAGTACACAACATATGGATGACCAATATAGGGAATCTTCCCTTCTGCGCCTTTATACTCGCATAAGTTTATACATCACGTATATACACATCGTTGTTGGTTGTTTTATATTAGTCGATTAAGCAGAGGAAATTTCAATCACGGACAACTAGTCTTCCTCATTCCACTGCTCCTTGCCTGATCCTAGTAAACGCCCAATGCCAGGCTAGGTAGCGACAAGTACAAATATTTAAGTCATTAGTTGGACTCAATAAGGGTTTCATCCTGGATACTCGAATTCTACGACCTACTAAAATGGGAGGCGGTCGCTCAGCCCTATTCACCTTCCCCTGTAATGGGCAGTAGAAGAAGGAAAACCAATTGTACGCAATTGAAATTTACCCTGCATCATAAATAAATCCATTAATATCAATGATTTATAAAGACAATATATGCTATAGCTGAAGGTGGTGAGAATAGCATTGGAAATAGGCATATATATATTATTTTATTCATTGGAGCTGTCAGTGACTAGTGACAGTGCACACTTATGGCGATTTTATAGTGCTGATGCACGAGCAGGCCCCACTCAATATCATTAACCTGATACTGAGCAAACCAGTCCTTGCCCTATCCTATTAATGCTGAGTGTCAGGCTAGGTAGCGACAAGTATCAATTTTGTAAGTCATTGATTTGACTCAGCCAGCGTGCAACCCACAACCTCCCACATTGGGAAGTCAGCCGGCGCACTTACCAATTTGACTATCACGTCTGGTCGGAATGGAGTCGAAGTGAACTAGGAAGGGTGTAAAGAGCAGTCGATTTATTAGTGCAGCGGGCTACCGGAAACCGGAAATGAAGGTAGGGGGTAGGGGGTTGGGAGTAGGGGGTAGTTCTTTGATCTTTATAGGTGAACTGCTTATTGATGGCTGCTCTTTGGGGAGATGGGGACAGTCTTGGTGCACACAGGAAGTAGAATTCTAACTTGAGAGGTGAGAGTCAATTGTCCGTGGCACACATAGGGCAAACGCGTCTCCGCATCCTCACAAGCGCTGTTCAAATATAATGGTCGATTTAGCTATTGAAGATTTATACTGCATATCATGGATAAGCCTGAATAGGCTTGTTTTCACCATTAGACAGTTTGTCGATTGAAAGCCCGAGCCTAAACTGTTACCGACCCAAGGGATGTTTAACCTCCCACACCACATAGACATGGTATGAGAGCAACTGGCCTTTGATGACGCTGTAAGTTATACACAGCGGTGGAAATCCAAATTGGCAGAGATGGGGGCACGGGGAATCGAACCACCGACCTTCAGATTAGGAGTCCGACCTAGAAAAAAGTCAGACACTCTAACCACTCCCCACAGAGAACACCACGTGGCCGAACCATACATCAGGCCTACATAGAGGTTCCACTCAGATGTTGTTTGCACTGCATTGGAGTCGCTGCTTGCAAGGTGTTGTATATTCAGTTTTTATTATATTTGCATAATGCATTACACACCATACATATACACAGATATATGTCCCTACATCATACATATATATATATATATGCACAGATGTATGCATATATATATATATATATATATATATATATATATATATATATATATGTATGTATGTATGTACGACCAAACATATGCATACATATGGTTTGTTCCTTGGGGTGTTATGTCCTAGCAATATCAAAGGTCATACCAGGATATACAGTATATATTTAGACAAGACAAGTTACTGCATCTTCAGACAGGGGGCGGTATGGTCGATGAAAATTAATAACAGATCGGTACAGTAGATGACTTAGAATATAATAAGGAGTGAAAGCTTCCGATTAATTATACTTGTATAATGCTTATACATTACATATATATATGTAATGTACCGACTGTGTGACCGACTGTGTCGTTAAGGAATGCGTTAAGGCCAGGCGCAGCTGGCATACAGTGCACAGGGCCGCTCACAGGGGGCGCCACCGTGGTCTATGTCATAATAACAGGGTCAGCTAGATAGGATAAGTGCTAACTATTACATAGGGAACTGAAGATCGGTAGTGTCCTTGTTTATATTCCCATAATGGATTATAGAGCACATATATTGTTTATTTATTTATTGGAGCTTTACAGTTACAGTCTAGCAACATCTAAGGTCATATCCTGAGGGGAAACACTCATGACAACTTGTTAGTATTGCCATACAAGAAGACCATGCTGCCTGCACCGTGACCTGATGTCACACTCCGTCACAGTAAATTAATATTCTGATAGTTGGCGGTTAAGAATAGTGAAATGATTGTATTCATCATACTGGGAAATGTATCTCGGGTTACGCTGATTTCCATGGAATCTGTTGTTGTTGAAGTGAGTGGTTTAGTAGTTGGAGTTTGATGTCCTGGTAACAACAGGACGGGTACTGACTGGTGCGTACTCATGAAGATGCTATAGTGCTGCCCCACTGGGAAATCATGCCCTCAGTACCATGACACTGAGCTAACCAGTCCTTGCCTTTATCAGGGATGAAAGTGATGTCCGGGGAAAAAAGCGAAAATACTGATATTCTCCCATAGGTTTAGCATTGTCAGGGAATCGCTGAAAATTCCCGGAAGTCGGGTTTATTACATATTGGTATACGCTGATAGTGCTGCGGCGTTTGAAGCATGTATTAGTGGTATACGATGACAGTGCTGCGCCGTTTGAAGCATGTATAGTAGTATACGCTGACCCTGCTGCGGCGTTTGAAGCCAGTAGTTGTATACGCTGCTAGTCCTGCGGCGTTTGCGCCACATATTAGTATACGCTGATGGTGCTGTAGAGTGAAATAACGTATTGGTTGGTTGGTTGTTGGAGTTTTACGTCCTGGCAACATCTAAGGTCATATCAGGACGGGGGCAACGTATTAGTAGTATACACTTATAGCTACAGACAAAATCCCGGAAATCCGCGAAATCGCGGAGATCTTTCATCCCTGCTTTATCAGTTACTTCTGCGTGCCTAGATAACCCAACCGTTATGCCGTATGCATGCCCCGGAATGGCAGAAATGCGTGTTCGAGGCCCGGCCCTCATCGTGGTGTGCCATATGTCTGTGAGTCCTCTGAAGTTGCTCCATGACCTGGATGCTGAGCATGTTAAACGGTGTGGGGCCAGTGACCCTACCCCGCATGTGTGCATGTATATTCAATGTTTCACAGTCCGATGGTTTTACAGGTACTACCAAAGAAAATGTTCGATAAGATGCACCACTCTGCGCTTTCCCATGAAATACAGCAAAGAAGGTAATTGGACAGGTCCCCTAGCCTACCCTGACTGCTGTACCATCAAAGACAATGCACAACACTTATAGTATATTATCTCCTAATATTTATAATGAAAACAATATTAGAGTACAGTAAAGTTCAAACATACTATAAGCACTTTAATCTGTGCCATACATAAATACAATTTGTGATTATGTCTGAGTAATAAAACTACTACTACACTTCATCAAAGACAATGGACCTTGCTTGCCGTTGGGTGGCAGGACTGCACGATTGTTTCAGAATTTCCTATATGAAAGTGCTGAGTGGCGCGTCTTATCGTACATGTATATTTTGTTCACATACATATAGCATGGTTGACTGCTGTAACTTACTTAACTTCAGTTTGAAGTAACTTTTGTATTTCAAAAGCTAAATAAACATTGAGGATAGTCGATACTATCTAACCTGGGAAAACACGCCAAATTACAGCTGCATAGTCTGATGAAATATCAAATTTTCAAAACCAAATCAATTATATAGATTTGATTTTACATATCTAACTTAGATACTAATGCACTTATTAAGTATTTGTTTCTGCGTAGAAGGCAATACTGAGTCAATTTGGCAGAACCTGTTACTGCAGAAGTCTACGGTGTCAGAGTTTTGGCAAGCTTGCCAAAACTAATTTGACATGTCTCAAAAGTTTACCATTTAAAATAAAAGTAACTTTGAACTAATGTAAAGTAGATACTAGTGATCGATCTAATATATTTATCTCAGAAAAACTAGAGAAATTCAAAACCATCGGACTATGCAGCTTTAACTGCATGTCGAATTGCTGGACATCTTTGGCTTCAACAGTGACTGATACTATTAAAGCTGCATAGTCCGATGTAGTATAACATTTTCAAAATAAAAAAATTATCTAGATTTGATTCTCCATATCTAACTTAGATGATGCACTTATTGAACTTGTGAATATGTGACATAATCTTGGTCATGTTCTTTAATGAAACTTGTGAATATGTGATTTTGTGCTGGTCATGTTTGATAGCCTTTACTGATACTTGTGAAGATGCAACATTGTCTCAGTCATGTTTACCAACCTTATATGAAAGTTGTGAATATGGACATTGTTCTGGTCATGTTCGATAAGCTTTAAGATTACTTGTGAATATGCAACATTGTCTTGGTCATATTTACTGACCTTTAACGGTACTTGTGAATATATGACCTTGTGCTGGTCATGTTCGCTAACATTTACTAATACTTGTGAATATACAACATTGTCTTGGTCATATTTACTGACCTTTAACGGTACTTGTGAATATATGACGTTGTGCTGGTCATGTTCGCTAACATTTACTAATACTTGTGAATATACAACATTGTCTTGGTCATATTTACTGACCTTTAACGGTACTTGTGAATATATGCCGTTGTGCTGGTCATGTTCGCTAACATTTACTAATACTTGTGAATATATACAACATTGTCTTGGTCATGTTCACCAACCGTTAGTGAAAATTTGTGAATATATGACGTTATTCTAGTCATGTTCACAGAACTTGAACTTTGACCACCACTTACCCCAAAACCCCGGGCTGTCACGTGGTAAGCTGGGTGCACAGCCCAGAGCCACCTGCGGCCATGTTTCAAAGACGCGCATTGGAACGAAGCTTATCGCCCGGCGTGCACCTGCACATGCCGCTTGCTGCACCCAGTGTCATATTCTCATATCATCATAGCGGGTTTCTTGTATACAGTCAAAACATCACAGATAGGCAAGGCTCAAGCTTACAACAGCAACAAAACACAGCAACTGAGTATATGTATGATGTGTTTGTTTCTTGTTTTATGTCCTAGCAACATCTAAGGTCATATCAGGACGGGTACCGACTTGTGACAGTGTGCACTCATGGTGACTTTATAGTGCTGCCCCACTGGGAAACCAGGACGCCGCCACCATGACACGGTATCCCACTCAGTCACATTATCCTGACATTGAGCACACCAGTCCTTGCCCTGTCCTAATAATGCTGAGCGCCTGGCTAGGAAGCGACAAGTATCAATATTTAAGTCATTGGTTTGACTCAACCAGGGTTCGAACCCATGACCCCACCAGCACGGGAGATGGACGCTCTAACTTATTCGGCCATCCCGGCTGGTCAGTATATGTATGAAGTATATATATATGTATATATATGAAGAGTTCGGGTGAAAAACCATGTAAACTCCAATCCAAAAATGGAGATAAACATTGGAATCAAACCCACAAAAAGTTAATTTGTTTATATTCCTATTTTTTTGTTCATTGCTTCATACCCATATGATCATATGAAAAGTGGAATTAGTGAGAATACAAAATATTTTCATGTAAAAATCTTGTACTTAAACAACATCTTTGGATTGCCGTTTACATGGTTTTGAGCCTGAAGTCTTCATTTATTTATATATATATATATATATATATATATATATATATATATATATATATATACATATATATACATATTCAGCGGTACAGTGAGTGAGGATAACGGCCACTGAGGCCTGGGCGAGAAGGTGGTGCCATGCGTGGAGGTCATGAGGTACCAATAGATGAACTAATGAGTAGGTGACCAGCCGACGACTTAATGGCTGGGCAGTAGATGGATCTTCCAGCTTATTATACTATAACAGCTTATACAGCATATATATATATATATATATATATATATTATATATATATATATATATATATATATATATATATATTTCATGGGGGTGATGAAAATGAGAAATATTGTGCCTAGAGCGGGTATCGAACCCACATCTCTTGCATTCCAGGACAGTGTTATAACCATTACACCACCTAGGCTCCCTGATGTCACCACCCTACCCATGTCTACTTGGCTATGCGGCTCCTTGCCTGAGAGGTCAGTGCAGACTACTAGTACTACACGCGTCCCCCTGGAATTGTAAGTTTTTTAAATCAGCATTGCTTACAATTACTGAAATACGGGCAATGCACTTACATATATATACATACACAGGGTAGGTTCAACAAACATACCGTGTGTAGCTTTACAGGATCATGGTCACGGCACCAGTGTCATGGAGGTGATGAAAATGTTGAAATATTGCACCTAGAGCAGGAATCAAACCCACCTCTCTTGCATTCTGTGGGCAGTGTGCTAACCATTACACTACCTAGGCTCCCTGATGAAACCACCCTACCCACACCTACCTGTCTATGCGGTTCCTTGCCTGAGAGGTCAGGGACTACATTATACTACATATACATACATATATATATATACTGTGCGCACTCATGGCGACTTTATAATGCTGCCCCACTGGGAGACCAGTCTGCTGCCACCAGGACCTAATTACCCACTCAGTCACATAATCCTGATACTGAGCTAACCAGTCCTTGCACTATCCTAATAATGCCGAGTGGCAGGCTAGGAAGCGACAAGTATCAATGTGGTACATCAATGGTTTGACTCGACCGGGAATCAAACTCCCGACCTTCCACACGGGAAGTCTGTGCTGTACCGATTCTGTCACTGCGTCCCGTATATATATACATATAGTAAAACCTCTCTAACCGACCACCACCACAGATCGATCACTCCCCTATATTGATTGCTTTATTTGGGTCCCAAATGATCGCCCATACAATACCATTATAATGATAAAAAAAACTCGCTAAACCGACCACCTCCCTAAATGGACCATTTAAAGTTGGTCCCATGGTCGGTCGTGTTAGAGAGGGTTTACTGTATATATACACATATATCAGTAAATCTGTACCAAGATGGATAGAGCTGCTTCAGGCCCCTTGCACCCTTGACCCTTGACCCTATGGTGGCGACGTGAGGCGGTGGGAGGGCGAACTACACGATTACTGCCGGTGTTTATCTGCGAGGCGGCGCAGTGTACGAGTGATTCAGATGGTGAGGTGAGGGGTGGCGGATGTTGTGCTCAGGTGTGAGCAGATGTGAGCAGGTGCGCATGATCCAAGATATTTCACACCTGTTCCTCAAAGCGGCCCCCGACAACTATTCCACCGTGACAGACTCATCATTTTCAGAGGTAAAGCATATATCAAGTATGGACTCTTTTGAATACTACAAATACAATAACTTTTATTTAGAATCAATACAAACAAAGTTAACTTTAACATGTTTTAGCGAATAATAATATAAGGGTGAACAAATAGGCAAGTACATTACAGAGTGCCTTCAAAGTAGTGTAGCAGTAATCACCAAAATAATAGCCCTCGATTATCTTAGAATCCTGCTCCCTTGATATATCATTCATACAGACCATGCTCCCTTGATATATCATTCATACAGACCAAAAGTTTCCCTGACATATCAGTGAATGCTGTATCATTGATAAGTGTCTTAAACGTGTTCTCTGCCATACAATACCTATAATCCTTACAAATATCCTGTGACGGGATCACACAAATAGTGTGACGGAATCACGCCTAATACCCCCATCACACCAAACTAGTTCTCACTATGTTCTTGAAAATGTTGCTGAACGGACTCAAACTGTCTGCAAATGGAATGGACGTAGTAGCAACTTTGTATGGTCTTTTTACTAACGGAATGGATGGGCTAGAATGGAATGCTGCTCCAGAATTGTTAGCATGCCCAACATTTTCTTGCAGCCAGGTTCTACCGTGACCATAGCCCGTTTTAGAATGTGGTCGGAGGTTTTGCGAACTAGTTTGGTGTGATGGGGGTGTAAGCATTACTACAGCAAACAGCAAAGGTTCTCCTCAGCAAAAGCTAAGACGGGACGCAGTGGCCAAATGAGTAGAGCATAGTGTAAAGTAGCCGGCTGGTGGTGTGAATGGTGTGGACAAGCTAATGAGAAATCAATACTGGTAATGAAGGAAAGTAGGTAAAGAGTGAAAGTAGGAGAGTGAGACTCCCTGGTTTATTATCTTATAATATAAGTTATATAGGTTTCTAGAATCCAAGATGGCAGTGGTCACATGGGTTGATCCACCAATCAGGGTTCAATCTGTTGTATCCAAGGCCTTGTCATGCTGGCTACAGTGCCTTGTGGTGGCCAGTGATCCATAAATAACACCATGGGGGGAGGGAGTATGTGAGGTGATTCCTCCAAAGATTATCTAAGAAGTGACACTCCTCTATACTATTTTACTATACAATTTCTATACCTAATGAGTAATAGTTTACCAACTCCACATATCCCTCATATGCCTTTGGATTTTATATATCACCATTTACCATTATATAGACAAGTTGCAATTTATTATAGTAGTTTTCACATATATCCTCATGCCATTAGATCGGACATTTTTACAATAGGCTTCCCATGCGAAAGGTTTGGAGTTTCAATCCCAGCCAAGTCAAACCAATGACGTACAAAAATTGAAAGTTGTTGCTACCTGGCCTGGTGCTCGGCGCTAATAGGATAACACAAGGACTGGTTAGCACAGTGTCACTGTCAACATCAGGTGATGAGTACGCACTGGCACAAGTCGATACCCATCCTGATATGACCTTAGATGTTGCTAGGATGCAAAACAACATAAAACAAACAAAAGTAACCGCTAGACAGCTGGCCTGCTGCGTTGGTTGGTTGTTGGAGTTTTACGTCCTGGCAACATCTAAGGTCATATCAGGATGAGAACCGACTTGTGACAATGCGCACTCATGGCGACTTTACAGTGCTGCCCGACTGGGTGACCAGGCTGCCAGCATGACACCATGACCTGATATCCCACTCAGTTACATTATCCTGACACTGAGGCAACCAGCCCATGCCCTATCCTAATAATCCCAAGCACCAGGCTAGCAAGCGACAAGTATAAATCTTTAAGTCAAGGGTTTGACCCGACCAGGGTTAGAACCCGTTAGTTCGAATCCCACGATCTACCAAAACGGGAGACGGACGCTCAACTCATTCGGCCATCCCGCCTGGTATGATAGGTGAGATGAGGGGAGATGAGATAGGTGAGATGAGGGGAGGGGAGGGGAGATAGGTGAGATGAGATAGGGGAGATGAGATAGGTGAGATGCGGAGAGGGGAGATAGGTGAGATGAGTTAGGTGAGATGAGATGAGATGAGATAGGTGAGATGAGATGGGTGAGATGATGAGGTAAGCTGACCAACCTCGAAGTGACGTGCTTAAAGGTTGTCACTCACTGTACATTATTATTATTACTGTTATTATCATTATTATTAGGATCACTATTGTTAATCTATATATCATATGCGCACAAGTATTACACCCCATGTTTCAGCGCTTTCCCAGAGAGTGTGCAGGTGATTTAGTCACTCACTATCCGCATCACACACCTGTGGGAATAAGGTGCGTGTGTGCGTGTGTGCGCATGTGCGTGTGTGTCACACCGTGGGTGTATTCTGAAATGCCAGAATATCTGAATGTGTGCGTGTGCGCGTGTGTGTGCGCGTGTGTATGTGGTCGGCGTCGATCTCTGGATCCTCTTCTATCACATTTCCTCGCCATCCCCTGCCACCCCTATCACCCCCCCCACCACCACCACCACCACCTCCACCCCCACCACCTCCACCCCCTCATCCCCCACCACCACCACCACCCCACCACCCCCGACCACCACGCAGTCATCCGCCCGTCATCCCCCACCACCACCAACACGACCACCACACCCCTCCCCTCACGCGATACCCCCCGCCGTCTCCCCCAGCCCTATCTGTTTCACACACACACACCACCACCACCACCACCACCACCACCACACACGCACACTTCAGGTGATCCCCAAGCGCCCCTCCCCGCTGGTTCCTATCGACTCCGTAGGGGGCGCGCTATGTAGGCCCCGGGGAGGGGAGGAGAGGGGATACGGGAGAGCGGGAAGAGGAGAGGAAGAAGAAGCAAAACTAGGGGAGGGGATGGTACAGGAGGGGGGGAGGGAGGTGGGTGGGCAGAGGGAAGAGGAGAGGAGGGGAGGGGAAGAAAGGGAAGTGAAGGGGAGGGTAGGAGAGGTAGGGGAGAGGAGAAAGGGAGAAGGGAGGAAGGGGAAGAGGGGGAGGGAAAGAGGGGGAGAGATGGGATGGGAGGAAGGGGAGGGGAGAGGAGGGGCGCGGGAAGGGAAGTAGAAGGGAATGAGGGGAAGGGGAAGAGGGAGGGGAGAGGGAATGGGAAGAGGATGGGAGGGGAGAGGGAGGGGAGTGATGGAGGGGAAGATGGAGGGGAGAGGGGGAGGGGGAAGGGAAGGGAAGAGGGAGGGAGAGGGAAGGGAAGATATGGGATGGGGAGGGAGGGGAGGGAGGGGAGAGGGGAGGGAAGATATGGGAGGGGAGGGAGGAGAGGAAGGGAGATGAGAGGGAAGGGAAAGTTATGGGAGGGGGAGAGGGAGGGGGAGGGAGGGGAGAGGGAATGGGGGATATTGGAGGGGAGGGGAGGGGAAGGGAAGGGTAGGGAGACGGAATGGGAAAATATTGGAGGGGAGGGGAGAGGGAAGGGAAGATATTGGAGGGGGGAGGGGAGGGGAAGGGAGGGGAGAGGGAAGGGAAGAGATGGGAGGGGAGAGGGAGGCGAAGGGAGGGGAGAGGGAAGGGAATATATTGGAGGGGAGGGGAGGGGGATGGAGGGGAGAGGGAAGGGAAGAGATGGGAGGGGAGGGGGAAGGGAAACGACAGGTACTGGTAGAGGTAGAGTTGGAGGGGAGATGGGAGACCGAGGGTGACGGGGGCGGAGGGAGAGGGAGAGGGAGGGGCGGGCGGGGTGGGGCGGGGTAGCAGCGACAGCGTGCACCTTGACCTTTACATCCCGTGGCTATTTATAATAAGGTTCTTCCTTAGCCAACTGTCGGCCACCAGCAGCCTTTGTACACCGGGCCGCCGTCCGCCCTCACGCCGATACCCGGCCGTCAGCGGAGCCGCCAATCGACATCTGAAACAGATCTGACTGAAAAACCAGCCACCGGGCGCGGTGGCCAAACCGATTGGTTGGTTGGTTGTTGGTGTTTTACGTCCCTATGTCATATCAGGACGGGTACCGATTTGTGACAGTGGGCACTCATGGCAACTTTATAGTGCTGTCCCACTGGGAAATCAGGCCGCTAGCACCATGACCCGATATCCCACTCGGTCACATTATCCTGACATTCGGCTAACCAGTCCTTGCCCTATCCTATTAATGCTGAGCGCCAGGTTAGTAAGCGAGACGTGTACATTTTTATGTCATCGGTTTGACTCAACCAGGGTTCGAACCCATGGGTTCCAATCCCACGATCGACTAAAACATGACGGATGCTCAACTCATTCGGCCATCCCATCTGGTCCCAAATTGGTAGAGTGCAGGCTTCTCATGCGGAAGGTCGGTAGTTTGATTCCTCGTCGAGTCAAAGCAATGACCTACCAAATTGACACTTGTCTCTTCCTACTAGCCTGGCACTCAGCATTAATAGGATAGGACAAGGACGTATGTCATGGTGCCGGTGGCCTGGTCTCCTAGTGAGGCAGCGCTATAATATAAAGTCACCATGAGTGTGCATTGTCACAAGTCGCTACCTGTCCTGATATGACCCTAAATGTAGCTAGAACGGAAAACAACAAACAACAATATATATATATATATATATATATATATATATATATATAAATTGATTGCTCTCCCTCCAACATACCTCAAACATGAATATGATCTTATATATTACTAGGACGTAAAACAACAAACAACAATATAAGTTGCTCCCCCTCTCTCTAAAATACCTCAAACACTTCACCACCAATAGACCTATTTTATATGACGTCAGCATGGGTATTTAGGGCAGTGGGCAAACTGCTTGGCTGCAGGATGGCACATGAGCCGTGTTCACATGGGCAAAATCTAAAGCGATTCAGCCAAGGCGAATACTAGGAATCGAATTAGCGGCCCGTTCACACGGGCAGTACTTGGGGCCGGAAATCGATATCTGCGCATGAGCAAGTCCAGTCTGACCAGCGCCAGTTTTCGGTTAGGCGACGTCACCACGAGAGAGTGGGTTCGACCTAGATATGTATGTACTGAATTGTATTGGTTTGGAACGGTCAAAACTTCTGCTGGGCAGTGAAACCCGAAAAATAAATGATGAAAAAAATATCTGTGCACAGCTAGCAGTTTCATAGAGCAAATTTACCGGAAAGTCAACACACTCAGGTCTCGACTGTCACGTCCTTAATCCGCCTCAAGTAAGTCGGTTGCATTCACACGGGCAAAATAAATCAATTCACAGAAATCGATTTACGTAATCGACCTCTACAAGTGGTTTACAATATGCAGATCACAGACATCGATTCAGCCCTAATTCGACTCAGATGCCCATTCACACGCGAAATGTGCGTCGAACTAGGCAAGTCGCTTTCTACGAATCGATTTACATTGCCCGTGTGAACACGGCTCATGTCACACTGCAAACTCAATGGCTATGAGCAATCTTCATACAGAAAAAGTGAAATATCTCTAAAACCACACTGCCTAGAAACAAACCGCTTGGGAGAGATATAGAAAACATGTTTAACACACAGATTATATTAAATTTATACGGTTCAGGTTCTGGATTTCTATTAATTTTGAATAAAACTAACGTTTTGCACTGCACGTATCGGCAAATTCAATGCATTGTCAATGGCTGTGAGCAATCTTCCTACAGTAAAAGTGAAATATCTTTAAAACCACACCACCTAGAAACAAACAGCTTGGCATACAAAGAGATAACATACTTAAGAAACAGATTATATTAAATTTATATGGTTCGGGTTCTGGATTTAATTAATTTTGAATAAAACTAACGTTTTGTGCTGCGCATATCGACAAACTCAATGCATTGTCAATGGCCGTGAGCAATCTTACAGAAAAAGTGAAATATCTCTAAAACCACACCACCTAGAAACAAACCGCTTGGCACACAAATAGATAACATGCTTAACAAATAGATTATATGAAATTTATATGGTTCGGGTTCTGGATTTCTATTAATTTTGAATAAAACTAACGTTTTGCACTTCGCATAACGACAAACTCAATGCCAGTGTGCCTTTGTTCTGCAGCCAACCTGCGCGCACATACACGCTGTTTGTAAACATTGAAAGGGGTCTATAGGGGGAGCCACTCGTCAACTGCCATATTCATGAGCTCGGGGTACGCTTAGCCGGAGGGTAGGCTTAACCGTTGGGTAGGTATCCCGCGGGTTAACGGCAGAGGTTAATTAGGTCAATCGGTATTCACCAATGCACTAGCCGTTGCGGATAGCTACCCGTTCGATTATTTATAGATTTGGGAATTCCCTCCAGTCGCTGCCTTGTTTACTTTACATTCGGCGATTCGAAAATATCAATATCGCCGCCGTTACGGCGTCAGTGTTAATTTTGCTTTGGATTTAGGGTTAATTTGAATAAATTTCACTTATTGCGTATGTAATTCTGTTAAATATGACTGCATTTAATAGATTAGGGCGTAAGAAATTCACGCCGATTCGGCGGCGACGGCGGCGGCCATTTTTGCGCCGATGTGTGTACTTTACATTCGGCGATTCGAAAATATTAATATCGCCGCCGTTACGGCGTCAGGGTTAATTTCAGTTCGGATTTAGGGTTAAATTGATAAGATTTCACTTATTGCGTATGTAATTCTGTTAAATATGACTGCATTTAATAGATTAGGGCGTAAGAAATTCACGCCGATTCGGCGGCGACGGCCATTTTTGCGCCGATGTGTGTACTTTACATTCGTCGATTCGAAAATATTAATATCGCCGCCGTTACGGCGTCAGTGTTAATTTTGCTTCGGATTTAGGGTTAATTTGAATAAATTTCACTTATTGCGTATTTAAATCTATCAAATATGATCGCATTGAATAGATTCAGAACCACACACACTCACTATCCCCTCGGGATAGTGGCTTACCCCTGGGTCGAAATTGGGGTAGGGTACCCTCCGGATAGAGCCCCAGGGTAGCGCTACCCCGAGCTCATGAATAAGGATTTTCCGCCGTTAGCCGGGGGGGTAGCGTACCCCCCGGTTACAGCCTCAGGGTAGCGCTACCCCGAGCTCATGAATATGGCCCCAGGGGGGGGGGGGGGGGGGGTAGCTCGTGGAGCATACCACCTCAGTGGCGCGCGCTCGTCGTCACACCCAGGTGGCGCCACCGACCGGCGCGCACCAAATGACGTCACCGGTCAACTGACCACGTGACCGCGCCGCCGGCGGCACTGATTGGATGACGTGGACGATCGGGCATTTTGTCAGAACGAGGTGACGTCGTAGCTGCCAGCACAAGCTGGATCTTCAAGCTGCATAGTCCAATGAAGCATCAAATTTTCTAAATCAAAACAATTATCTAGATTTGATTCTACATATCTAACTTAGATACTGATGCACTTATTAAGTATTTGTTGCCGCATAGAAGGGAACGCTGAGTCAATTTAAAGCTGCATAGTCCGATGGTTTTGAATTTCTGTATTTTTTCTGAGATAAATAAATTATTTTGATCACTAGTATCTACTTTATATTAGTTCAAAGTTACTTTCTTTTTAAATGGTAAACTTTTGAGATATTTAGAATGCAAACATGGAAAATTTGTTTTGGAAAGCTTGCCAAAACTCCGACACCATAGACTTCTGCAGTAACAGGTTCTGTTAAATTGACTCAGTATTGCCTTCTACGCAGACACAAATGCTTAATAAATGCATCAGTATATAAGTTAGATATCTAAAATCAAATCTAGATAATTGGTTTGGTTTAGAAAATTTGATATTTCATCGGACTATGCAGCTTTGATAGAACCTGTTACTGCCGAAGTCTATGGTATCAGAGTTTTGGCGTGCTTGCCAAAATTATTTTCACATGTTTGAATTTCAAATATCTCAAAAGGTAGCCATTATGCAAGGTGAATGTGGAGCCCTGGTAGGGCAGGCAAAGCAGTGCAGTGCATGCTGGGAAGACTGCCTTGTGTGTATATATTAAAAAAACCCACAAGAACACTGACCTAAATTTGATCATATATACTGGTTCATTAACTCATGATTTGGCACGGCATAAAAAGAATACTCAGTGAATTTATGATAGTGTGGTAGTCGTCTGCACTGACCTCTCAGACAAGGAGCCGCATAGACAGGTAGGCGTTGGTAGTATGGTGATATCAGGGAGCCTAGGTGGTGTAATGGTTAGCACACTGGCCCGAAATCCAAAACGGTGTGGGTTCGAGTCCCGCTGTAGGTGCAATATTTCCCATTTTCATCACCCCCCGTGACACTGGTTGCCGTGACCAGGATCCTCTACAAGCTACACGCTCTATAGTTGTTGAACCTACCCTGTGTATGTAAGTGCATTGCCTGTGTGTATGTAATTGTAAGCATTAAACGAATTACAATTCCAGGGGGACGAGTGTAGTGGTCTGCACTGACCTCTCAGGCAAGGAGCCGCATAGACAGGTAGGCGTGGGTAGTATGGTGATATCAGGGAGCCTAGGTGGTGTAACGGTTAGCACACTGGCCCAGAATGCAAAGAGATGTGGGTTCGAGTCCCCCTCTAGGTGCAATATTTCCCATTTTCATCACCCCCATGGCAATACCATCTTATGATCTCATTATCTTTGCCTTCATTCTAAGTACCATGTGTAGCCTAGTCAGGTTCCAGTAGGTCACCTCACATCACATAATCGTTAGTATTTGAATTAAACAGAAATGTATTCATTTTGCACTTATTGTTGCTGGTCAATGCTTCCAATATGGCGCTAGACACCGGATGCATTGTTAGCATGCAGGGTTTAAGAACCAGAATGCGCACACCACAGAGGTAAGACCAGGGCCCGTATTCATGTAGTGGTGCGAGGCGTAGCCGGTGCTACACGCTACCTCTGGGGTAGCTAGCTATCAGCGGCTAGCGGCGGGTTGGAGAAATAGGTCAAGTCGTATTCACCAATGTCAAAGCCGCCGTGGATAGCTAACCATGAGTTTATTTATAGATTTGGGAATTCCCTCGATTTGACAATATGAATACGCTGCCAATGCGACGGCAGCGTTAACAACGATTTGGTTTTAGGGTTAACTAGATTAAATTTCACTTATGGCGTATGTAATTCTGTTAAATATGACAGCATTTAATAGATTTGGGCCTAATATATTGCCGCCGATACGGCAGCGAAGGTGGTGGCCATGTTTAGTTGACGTTGGACAGTATGCATATTGACGTCGCTGCGGCGGCAGCGATTTGTTTACTTTACATTCGTCGATTTGACAATATGAATACGCCGCCAATGCGGCGGTAGCGTTAATAATGGTTTGATTTTAGGGTTAATTTGATTAAATTTCACTTATGGCGTATGTAATTCTGTTAAATATGAGAGCATTTAATAGATTGAGACCCAGACACGTACACTAACCGGCGCGGCTTCCAGTTAACCCTGGTTTGAAAATGGGGTAGCGTAGCATAGCCTAC